>CAUYLG010046141.1:0-100131 GCA_963573385.1 Cacajao melanocephalus
GAATCCAGAAAGATGGACTCCAGGATAGGAAAGCAGCTTCCACATTGAGTGGAAGGGAATTGAGAGAGAGATGGAGTTTAGGAGGAGAAGACAGGCTTCCACGAGAGAGTGTGGAAGGGGACTCCAGAGGGGAAATCCAGGCTTCCATGAAGGGAGTGTTCATGGAAGGGGATCCAAACATGGAGTCCAAAGGGGTGTGGAAGAAGGGGACTTTTAACCTGGGAGGAACCCCCACCTTCTCTAAGACCCTGGGCCGATGAAAGGAGTTCCTTGGAACTTCCGCTGGAGTGATTGACTTTTGACCCTTTCCCATGCCCAAGAAAATTAAAATAGAAATTGTTAAATCTCCTGGATGGAGAGAGATGGGAGGGGGGCATGGCAGTGGGAAGTTCTGGCCCTTAAAACTATGCCCTCTTGTGGACCCGGAAAGAGAACACATTCCCTCAGTAGTAGTATTCCTTGTGAACATTTACTTCATTAATGACTTAAATTTCAGCAAATACATTTTTAATGATACCATTTGATCAGACATAAGGGGTTATAAAATCTAATAAATTTAGCTTAATTATTAGTTGGGCTACTAATAAGTACTCATGCAAATCTGTCTATGAATAAAGTACTCAAGCATAATGTGTCAATCAAATTCAATGTAAGCAAAACATTTTTATTTGAAAAATCTCCATAGCTGTCTTTAGTCTTCAGACATGTATACTTAATTGGGTTCCAAACAGATTAAACAATCTTTAAAAAAAAACATAAAAATGTGCTATTCCCTATGAGCAGTTGTTTCTCGATAGATTTTAGTTTGGGAAATTTAAAACTAAGTTCTGATGCAATAATTAACTTTTTTGTGTTATTTGTGGTGTAGCTATAGCTCCTCACTCTGGTATTTATTACTTTTAAATTAATCATCCTTTAAATGTGTATTTTAATTTATATATTTTGAAGAAATATTTAACTTCAGCATCCACCAAAGGATATATATATAAATTTTACCATGTTAACATCGTGTTAGCATTCGTATTTCTTATGAACTTTTTCAAATATTTAATGTTTCACAAAATACAAATATTTTTCTCACACAAATTTAAGTGTACCTCCAAACAAATGTTAGATTGTTCATAAAATTTCCATTATATTTGTTTATATGCAATAGTAGAACAAATGAAAAAGTGAGGCAATTGTTAAAGTAATTTAGGCCAAAACACACACACACTTTCATTTGAAATATTCAAATAAGAAGTAGTGTCAGGTTTGAAAAATTTTGGTTTAGTTATGTATTTTTTTGATTCTACATGGAAGATGTGCAAAGTATTATGAAATAACTAAAGAAAAATAGTCACAAACACTTATGAAAACATAACCGATAAAATCTTAAATTAGCACAATTTGCAACAGGTCATTATAATTGAAAATGTGCAACAGAATATACTATATTACTTTTGATATATAGGAGGCTGTTGCTCTCCCATTAAGGGTTTACATTTTATGAGAAAATAGTATTACAAAAGGTGAGGCCAAGAATAAGTAAAAGTGATATTATTGACATAAAGATGAAGTATCAGGAGCCAACATTAATAGTTTATATCTATATCGATCTACAGTGAAGTATGGATATTTGCTAAGTACATTTTAACATTTAATGAATTGTTCTACACCTTAATTTCTGTATATTTCATCATCACTTTCTATGCCGATTACCGATATCTTACTCTTCTAGACTTTCTATGTGTGTTGCCTTATAGTTGAAGTATTACCTTGTTTTAATAAGGTATTTTTGGTTAAAGATAGAATAATTTTTGGCAAAAACTAAGAATTCTGACTGAGTAAAGCCTAAAACTTGCTGTAAGTGGAAATACAGAATAACTACATTTTTGTCAGTGCTGTAATAAGCTGTCACTGACATTCTCCTTGCATAAAAGATAGAGTGAAGAATAACTAGGTTTTTCTATTCTAGTTGCCCACCCTGGGAGACCCAGTATTGGGCCTAAGCACAAATAAATAAGCCAAATAAGTATATAACTTTACTTTGGGGAAAATGTCCAGAAATATTCCACATATCCACCACAACTAGTTACCAAATCTTTTCAATTCAACTGGAATTAAATTAGTAATTTCATTGACGGCATCCCTTTGACAGAGCCAGTAAACTAGAATTCATTGCCTCATTCACAGAGTAAGCCAAAAAACCCATAAAAAACAAAAACAAAACAAGTACATTTATCTCATGGGGAAAATAGGAATAGATGATTTAATAGAGTCAATATCTTTTCTATTTTTTTCCATATGACGGGTTATCAGATTAACCACTATTACCTTAGAAATATGAAAAGCAAAACTAGAAAGACTGAGATATAGAAAGAAAAAAGATACTGAAGAAGATGGTTCCCAGAAGATACCAGGACAGAGATCAGACATAGCAGAAGCAGGTTATACACTATTTAATTCTGAAAATAATGTTACACCTAAGGAAGAGATTCACCCTGTTAATGATGATGAAGATTAATATTTTGGCACTCTGATTTTAAACGGTTGTCTCTGGAACATCTGCCATCATAGTCGCAGACACTGTTGTCAAATTAATTTTCAAATGAATGTAACCAACATTGAATACATGCATGCTTCAAGTAGATTGGCACCTATTACCTCAACAAAATTAAGTCATGCTGCAATAGTTGATGGTATGATTCTTAATTCAATGATCAATTCAGACTGAATACTAAGAATGTCTTGCAAGAGGCTTTATAATAAAAATATTTTAGGAGACATTCACAGCCAGGCATGGTGGCTCACACATGCAATCCCAGCACTTAGGAAGGCCTAGGTGAGTGTATCACTTGAGCCCATGAGTTTGAGACTAGCCTGGGCAACATGATGAGACCATGTCTTTACTAAAAGTATAAAAATTAGCCTGACATGGGGACACACACCTGTATTCCCAGCTACTCAGGAGGCCAAGGTGGGAGGATCACCTGAGCCCAGGAAGTCAAGGCTGCAGTGAGCCAAGATTGCACTAGGCATTCCAGCCTGGGCAGCTGGAGTGACACCCCGTCTCAAAAAAAAAAAAAAAAGAAAAAAATTACAAATATTTTCTCTTTTCGACCTTTCTTTCAGGAAAATAGGAAGAAAACAGGTAAGAGTCTCTGCAGCTCAAGCCTCTGGAGCTACACTGTTGGGAAAAAAAAAAGGAAAAGGAAATCTGAGAGTGGTAATGAAAGATATAGTCAGGGAAAAGGGTGTACCAAAAAAGTAAGAGAAGTGTGAAGCATAACAACAAATGGCATCTACCAGGACCTGTTTCATGGGCGGAGACCTACACATTGCACAAGTCCTCACACTTACAGGGTCCAACACTTGGCTCTGTGGCTGCCGTCATGAAATTACGAAGAATTTTTTAACAAAGCGTCTGTATTTTTGTTTTTCACTCAGCCCCTGTCCTAGAACTGGTGAAAATAAAATGTATTCTCTAAGTAAAGAGAATAGACAAGTTGAGAAGTCAAGAAAAGCTCAGAAACCACAACAGGAAGCCTTTCAGAAAGGGAAAAAGGTTATCGAGATATCAAGACACAAAAGCAAAGAGGGGATTGGTACATAGCATTTGCTGAAAATGGTTGTTCTGAAGATTAAAATTTTAGATAAGTGCCAGGATTCATGAAGAGGCGTATGAACAGAAACTACCAATAGGAAATATATAGGTGAAGAAATGATTATTGGTACACCTCAAAAGTTTTAAGGGAGATTTTTAAAGAAGTGTCATTTCAAGGATTAACAGGTGCAACACATTGCAGTAATACTAATTACAGAGTAACACTAATTGACAGAAGCACATCATTTCAATGAGCAAATGTTTTCTCAAATATTAAAAAAGTATATTCAGTTGTTTGATAGATTTTGACATTTAAAATTCAGAATGGAGCCCCCGAATAAAATCTACTTTAAAATTTCCAGTGGAGTTACGAGGTAGTGTCTTCAGCTTTTCTTTGACTTTGTGTAAATCAAACATGACTATAAAATTTGTCATTTCTTTGAAAATAGACTTCGTACTCACATTCTACATTAATATGTACTTTGTATTTCTGATAAGCTTTTATAAAAATCCTATAGAGGATCATCTCACAAAATAATAGTGCTTGCAGCATCTTCCATTTTCACAAAAACATTTCTACATAAACTTCTTGACTTGGAGATTTGTTTATGGGAAACAAAAAGTAGACTAGCACATGTCAAAATTATGTTTATGATCAGTTTTTGTCTTAAAATTACTCACTGCTACAGTTTAAAAGAATTTTCTGTCATGTATCAAAACATGTTGGAAATGAAGAGGATTATAATTTTATTCTAAACAATGAATCGACTGATATTACATTAAGGCAAAGTGCCAATGTAATAGAGTTTAATATAGTTTTATTGGAAAAGAAATTTCATCTACAAATACATAATGTCCAGACTAAATAGCCAGTTCAATAAAAACCTAAGGGAAAAAAATGAGGTAGCAGAAGAAATAACCCTACATGTTAAACCTAACGATCCACCTGTTTGCATGAATGTATGAATCAGTTAACTGTTGAATATGAAAATCCTACAGAAGATATAACACCTCCTATTGTGCTTCATCCTTGTCCAAAATATACAACCTGGTTTGTAGGTAAAAAGTAGTGGTAAAAATAAGACAGGAATCCAAGTAATCATTTATTTTGTTTCTCTCTATCAAAAGCGCAATTACTAATGGCAAATTCAAGAAATTATTTTTTCGTTAAAAAGATTGCTTTTTGGATCAATGGGTGGATGGATGGTTGGACTGTGAAAGCAAGGAGCCTCCTTGAAGGGCATAGGTTTTGGAACTGAATACATACTTGAATCATACCTGGAACATTCTCAATTCCTGCTTTATGTTGGAAATGTATATATCATCTCCAAGTCTCAGATTTCATACCTATAAAACAGGGTTCATAAGCTCCTATTACTGTAAGAAATAAGATTACCTGGAACATAATAAACATTGAATAAAAATAAATCTACATTGGCTTATAAACATAAATCTGCATTGGGTCTTATTTCAGCAGACCCCATAACTGAAATGGAATTTTATAAGAAAAAAATCCAAATGAGGCTGTTAGGAAAGCTAGGATTAATTTCAATTTGATATGTGAAGAAATATAGGGTTGAGAAAGAAGGAGAATATTAAGGAGAAATAGTCTGATTTTATGTGAACATTTGAATTTTCCTAAAGTAAGTAAAAATAGGGATACTTTAGACAAAATTGTAGACATAAGTAAACTCCACATTTTCTGTTTAGATAATCAGAAAGAACTATGGTGCCTAGAGCTTGTGTTCATTTCCCCATGCAAAATGAGGATGGTCCCTGCCCTTACTTCGATCATAAGAATAGTATTACAAAACATGCTTGAAAGTACTTTGAACTATTTGAAACATTTGACACATGTGTTTGTGTACATAAGCTCATCTTCCTCTTGAGGGACTATGATATTATTTGGATTATGTCTTCAAGTGGTGTTCCAGGATGGGCTCTCTTGGCCACTTTACCATCACTCTAATAACTTCGTTGCTGAAAATTACTTCTTGTGTCTGGTTCTCCAGCAGTAATGATTAAATAGCTCACATAATTTAGAATTATGAATTTCAATGTTTTATTTTGGACTCTATCCATGTGCAGAAACTTAAATGAGTGGCACCAAAAATATCTTTATTTATACTATAATAAATTGCTTTACCCAGTAAGGTCAAATTACTCTCCTTGTGGCATTACCTTGAATACACTTAAAGAATTGCATAAATAACAGATGACCTTTTTTTTTTTCCTTTCTTCCATTTATCTGATTAAGGTCACACCTCATTTTAAAAAATCATACTTTGGAAGTTTTATGAACTCATCGGACTATGTCAAATACAGATTTTGCCAAAGTCAAAAGACCCCTATCAACAGGCATGGCAGCCTAGGATATCGATGATTACTTGAACAAGTAATAATCAAATTCAAACAAGGCACAGTGTAAAACAGTGTATGCTCTCTTGATGTTAAAATTCCCAAAATGCCTCCCTTTCTCTTGATTTGGACCATGTTGTGAGACCAAAAATTTTCTTTTTAAGATACTAAAAGCTCTTCGGTGCTTTCCAATGAGATATATAAAAATATCAATTCCTCAAATATATAAAAAGTAATTCAGATGATCACAAAAACTAGCAACCTTCCTTTTATTATAGCCATGATAATCAGATCATTGTCTCAAAAGAATTGCAATGACATTCTTTTGTGCACTGTTTTTGTTCCAGGAAATAGTATCCAGAGAAATCCTTGATATTATTTGCCATCATCTTGACATATTGCTACTTCTACACGTAGAAATATTTGCATCATTGACATATACCTCCATAGACTTGCTAGCTTATTTTGTTTGACATTGTAACATCATATCCTTGGGTTATAGTATAAGAATCTCATGAGAATGTCAATGATGCAAAATCCCATTACGTTGGAGGGGAATTAGTGACATTAGAAAAATAGTGTGAAAAATGACTGGATACCTCATTTCTGGGAACTTTGCTTTATTAAAACGAAAAAACTCTCTAATTTTTTAAACTAATTTCAATATGACTTTTTTTTTAAAAAACATTATTTTTTAATATTTAAAAGACAAACTTTAAAAACTAGCAAAACGTGTTGGCTAAAATAATTGGCAATTTTTTTTTTTTGCTGTCTTAATTCGTTTCACAATTTTAATGCCAATGTTACTCAGGTGAGAAAAGGTAGGAAGGGAGGTCTTCTTCACTTGTCACTTGCTGCTCCAGCATACAGCTCCACAGCATAAGTACAGAAAATTCTGGTAGGGATTAAGGCAGAGTATTGAAATCTTAAGGCAAATACTATTTCTGTTACTAATAAATTAGAATCCACTAGGTTGATTTAAAAGCCATCTAGGGAGAAAACGCAAGTACTTCAAATTTCACAGTAGATAAAAGGGTTCTTTTATTTATATTTTTATCTTATTTTATTTTAATTCCATTTTGAAGTATGACATCCTGTCTTATCCCTTGGTTACACCATGGGACAAGTTATTTAGTGACAGCTACAGGAATAGCCTCCACTGCAGTTACTTTCATTCACAGCATAAAGGAAAATGAGTTGGATGCTTTTCAGTTGACAGGGCAGAACTATGAATCTTTCAGATGTTCCCAATTTTGTATGCTGCTAGCCAAATCATTTTTATTCTCCTCACTGATATGGATATTAATGTGTAAGGTTCCCTAGAGCCTCTCGCTTTTATGCAAAAGAAGGCTGGGTGTTTTGCAAAAATGGGATTCTATATGAGTTTTCTTTCTGAATTTATGGAGTTTAGGAGTACTGCATAATCATTTATAGCTCAGCTGACAGGGGCACGATGCACATTACTATTCATCTGCTCGGTGATTTAAAATCACCTGTTGGCAACTATTGCTGATATTAGCTCAATTATTTTATTAGATGTATTGGTTATGAAATATGTGTATGAAGAAGACAAAAACATTGTGTAGATTTCTAATCTTCTTAAATCCTTTTTAAAAACTGGAAAATTTCCATTCAAGGACAAGTTCAGTTCTCAGTAGTTAAATGATGGACATGCTATTTTGATAACAAATCATTGCTATCTGGGCCTTCTGGGTGGAAAGTGAACAGCTTTTGTAATCAGGCAGAAATGACAGGGAATGGTAGCCATCTATTTATTAGCTGGGAGACATCAAACGATGGAATGAATAGAATAGATTTTTAGGATAACTTTGTGAATTAAATGAAATAGTACCTATACAGCTGTGATGGTTAATTTTGTACATCAACTTGACTGGGCCACGGGATGCCCAGACAGCTGGTTAAACATTTTTTCTGGGTGTGTCTGTGAGGGTGTTTCCAAAAGAGATCAGCAAGTGAATTGGAGGACTGATAGGCATCATCCAGTCCAGTAGGGACCTGAATAGAACAAAAAGGAGGAAGAAGGTTGAATTTACTCTCTACCTTAATGTTTGAAGCGGGACATCAACCTCCTGCCCTCAGTGCTCCTGGCCTTCAGACTCAGACTGGAGTCTACATCATTGGCTCTCTGGCTTTCAGGCTTCAAACTTCACCACTAGTTTCACTGGATCTTCAGCTTGCACATGGCAGATGGTGGGACTTAGCTTCCACAAACACGTGAGCCAGTATCCTGTGTGTATATGTATATACGTGTATATATATATTTCAAACACACACACACACACACACACATCTTTTATTGGCTCTGTTTCTTTGGAAAACTCTCGTACAACAACAGCTAGCAGGGGCCTGCCAGACATGTACCCAAGTATCTCCATTCATGAATGTTTGAATTACCTTTTTCACAATAGTTTCAAGAAGAACACATGTTCATTTTTGCAAATAACAGTTTTCTCAGTAATTAAAAGAAAATAAGCTTCCCGCTTTAAAGCATCTAGAAGGTCTAGATATCATAGTCCAAGTCTATTGTGACTCAGGATTTGAGTGGGACTCAAGTACCCGTATCAATATTTTAGATGCATTATAAAGATTCATTTATTCACTCTTGCCTTCTAATTGCTCCTCTAAGCCCTTTTTTTGGCATTCCTAAAACCTCGCCCCCATTGAAGAGAAAGCATGTGTTTCAAATTGTTGCCTATTTTTATTACCTATAAGTTTGCAGAAAAGATGGAACAAGGGTGAGACATAGAAAAACAGTTCTTTTAGCCTGGATATACAGTGAGAGAGGTTGTGTTCACAAGGTTTACTTTATTTTACATTAGTCATTTTACCTAAAATATTTTCTTGGACACTATTTTTCTTTCCTTACTTATTGATTTAAAATACATTTTACTGATTAATGTTTTTTGTGAAATAATGTTTGTTTTGTTCATAAATATTTGCCTTATGAATTACATGAAAAATGAATCTAATTTTTGGAGGACTGAGAAAAATTGTATTTTTCACCTAAATCAATAAAGACATTTTAATAAACACATTTTACTTTAGAATTAGTAATAATATTAAGTGGCAAAGATAAGTAGTATATAAAGTTCTCAAAGGAAAAAAATGTGTTTTATTATCTCATTGCTGCCATCTGCTAATGAGACAGAGAGTTTGTGTGAAAACATAATTTTCTGTTTCTGCTTATAGCTCTTCCATCTCTAGGAGTCAACCCTTGGAGATTTTTTTTCTTTTGAGATGGAGTCTTGCTCTATTGCCCAGGCTGGAGTGCAGTGGTGCGATCTCTGCTCACTGCAACCTCTGCCTTTCAGGTTCAAGCGATTCTCCTCAGCTTCCCAAGTAGCTGCCACAACAGGCACCTGCAACCATGCCCCGCTAACTTTTGTATTTTTAGTAGAGACTAGGTTTCACCATATTGACCAGGCTCGTCTCAAACTCCTAACCTTGTGATCCTCCCACCTCGGCCTCCCAAAGTGCTGGGATAACAGGTGTGAGCTGCCATGCCCAGCCCCTAGGAGAGATTTAATAGATTGCATCAAACTCAGGTGTTCATATAAGTATAAAATATTGAATGTACATACACAATATTTTATATTACATGTTTTATATATACATATATAATATACAATTATCTTATATATAACACATATGTATTATATCAGTTATAATGAACTATTAAAATAAAGTCTAGAATTTAATGTGAAGTATTTTTATGTCAGTCATGATAATTTTTATATTGTACTAGCCAATAATCCTCTGTATTTTAGTAACACAGTGACACAAAACATCATCCCTTCTCACACCAAATGCCCACCAGGTATACACTGTTAGACTCTTTGTGTTGTAATTGTCTTCATTCTCAGAACGAGGCTGACAGAATAGCCTCTACCTGGAGCATTTCAATGGTAGGGAGAAAAAGATGCTCGCTAATCTCATAATGACAAATACTCAACCTAAAGTGACACTTGTCCTTAAAACTTATTGGACAGAACTAGTCACACACATCAGAAAAAGACAAAAAAGAGAGGAAGTGAAAATTTTACATGCACCTAGCAGAACTGGACCATTTGGGAAACAGCTCTAGTTACTATTAAACTATAAACTAAGTTGTTACTGGCAGTAAGGGGGCATCTTGAACACATGTATTTACTCAGCAGCTGCCACAGAGCTTGGCACTAAGAAGATGCCCAGAAAATAGATACCGAGTGAAGCAAATTATTGTTAAAAACAAAATTGAGGCCGGGCGTGGTGGCTGATGCCTGTAATCCCAGCATTTTGGGAGGCCAAGATGAGCAGAACACTTAAGGTCAGGAGATCAAGACCAGCCTGGCCTACATGGCGAAACCTTGCCTCCCCTAAAAATACAAAAAGTAGCAGGGCACGGTGGCAGGCACCTATAATCTCATTTACTGGAAAGGCTGAAGCAGGAGAATCACTTGGACCAGGGAGGCAGAGGTTACAGTGAGCTGAGATCATGCCATTGTACTCCAATCTGGGTGACAAGAGTAAAACTCTGTGTCAAAAAAAAAAAATTAAATGTCAATAATTTTACAAAGCTATCCTCTCAGTAACCTTAAACTGCCTGTTGAGGAAAGATTGAGATTTGCAGTACATAGATTCAAATCATATTGGCTCGTGGTGCATGAAAAGTTGTAATCAATAACCTCTAACTCCTTATTTTTAAAATGCAAATGAAACCACCTGCCCTGGGGTAGAATGCAGAAGTACTTTTTAAACTGCAATATGCTTATAATATTAAATAGATCTCATTTCTGCCATACAGAGATGAAGCCACACAAGAAAATCCAGCTGGGATAGGTTTATAATCCAAATAGAAAGTCAAAATTGCAATTATAAGCACAGATGGAAATATACAGCTCTGGATAGTGTCACTAAGTATAAATCCAGGAACAATTTTGAAGCAAAAAAATATTGATTAGGGAACATAGATTTTTCTCAATTGGACAATCTGGAATGCCTGTCCAAATTCCTTCACGTTTTCCCATGCCTTGCCCACCAGCATTACATATCATCTTGTAGTCAGCTCACTGACACCCTGTAGCTCAGTTGAATAAATGAATCAGTAAACAATGAAAAATATGTTGAGGCATGCTGTCACTTAAGAAATAAAGGTAGTTGACTAGAGTTATAGAGAAAAGGAAACAGGATATAGAAATATAAAAAGAAAGAATGTGTAAGTGATTAAATATGAGGTCGTGCAAGGAGAACTCTTAAGATGAGTAAAGGAAGAATTGTTACAATAGAGACATTTAGACTAAGGTGGACAAGGTCTGTGTTCAAAGTACAAATGTGTATACTTTTTTAAAGCAAGCTTTGTTTTAGGTAACCCATTAGGTTCTGTAAAGCTAATGACTAACCAACTCCAAAATATAAGCTAATAGAGAATCCACCTATAGGGATTTTGAGGTTCAGCCATACTACTGCTATGCTGAGGACTAGCAATATTCCTTGGATAATTGGATTACGTTGCCTGCTGCTTTTATATCTCATTTCACTTGGGCATGTATTTGATATTCAGAGAAAATTTAGGGTAACTAATGAATGCTGCAAGCACAAATGAATATTATTTTTATGCAGATTTTTTTGGCAACTGCGTAAAACATTTGGAGAGAGCAAACCCACATCAGAAACATGGATGGAGGATGGAGGCTTTGCATTCTAATCATATGCCTGCCTCTAGCTCCATACTTAATCTACTTGGGTCTTCCCTCTGTCTCCTGGCTGTACCATCCGGCTAACTGAACTGAGAGTTCTCGTGGTATATGTTATCTGACAATAGAATAGTGATCATTTAAAATTCAAAGAATTGAGTCATAAATCAAAGTCCCTGTTTTTGTCTTATAAACATTCTGAACTCCTAAGTAGCTGTTGGGCATTTCATTTACATTCTAGATGCCTTTAAAAGACAGGAAGATAAAGCTAAAATACACAGAGAATTTGAAAGCAGAAAGTATAAGGCTTTGTTCTAGTGCTTACCAGCAGAACTAGACTGAATCACTTCACGTCTCTTAATGAATGGTAGTTACATCCAATTTTAAAAGAGTATAAGAAAGTATTCTGTGCTGTCTGTGGGATTATATGAGTCATTCACTGAAGTATTTTATGTATTATACAGCAATATACAAGCATAAGAAAATTTATCAAACTTTAGCACAGTCTCTAAGAAATCATTCTAGATGATCATAAAAATGCCCAAATATAGTAATATTTTTAATATTTCCAAATTAATAGAAATATCATATTTATTAAAAATATGGATGCATGATCACTGTGTAGTAAATGCTTTGACAAATACACTGATGATTGGGTTCACTGAGGAAGGTGAACCTTGGTGTTAAAATGGTTGGTAATCAGTGGTGTAGGGAGTCCTTGTGGTATGTACCTTAACACTGTGCAGGTCAATTATACAGATTGATTTATTGTCATACTCAACTAAAAAGAGAGTTGAGGCTGGGCGCAGTGGTTTACACCTGTAATCCCAGCACATTGGGCCGCTGAGGTGGATGGATCACTTGAGGTCAGGAGTTGAAAACCAGCCTGGGCAATAAGGTGAAACCCATCTCTATCAAAAATACAAAAAAATTAGCTGGATGGGGTGGTGCATGTCTATAGTCCCAGCTACTCAGGAAGCTGAGGCAGGAGGATTGCTTGAGCCTGGGAGATGGAGGTTGCAGTGAGCAGAAACTGTACCACTGTACTCCAGCCTGGGTGACAGAGTGAGACTCCATCTCAAAAAATAAATAAATAAATAAAAATTGAAATAAATATATAAAAATAAAAATAGAGTTGAGAAGCCACTGGTAAAAAGCACTCATGGCCAAAATATTGCTTCAAATATGTAATTCTATAAACCTAGCAGCTGAAACTGCCTGCTGTAAACTGAAACCAGTTTTACCCAATAGCTACTGAAACAATCTGCAACTCTAAGACTATAGTTTTTTCCACCACAACCTACCAATGAGAGCTTGCCTGCTCCTCAAAACCTTGCTAGCGCCAAGAAAATTTCTCAAAGAGCAATAATGTTTCTCCTTTTTTGTAAAATGTCTAATCCTCTCTTTGTCCTTCAGACATACCAAAGATTACCTGGTCTGTATGTTTGCCCTAAATTGTAATTATTTCTTCCTAAATAGCATATTTTAATTTTAGAGATTTATCTCTATATTTTACTTGACTTTGACAACTCTAACGTCTTATTGAAAAATATGAACAATCTATGAAATAGCAGGAGAGTAATTTTTATATGCTTCCTGATGTTTATGCCTTTTTTTGAAAATGTTTAATTTCCTGGAATAAAACTTTCAGGTTCATATTCCATTTGAAAGATAGTTTGTCTTGGGTTAACTATAGAAATATTTAATATTTGTCTCAATAACAGAAACATCCAGAGAGATAATCTAGTTTTTGTGTGAGCTCCTTCATAAGGAAAACCATAGCTAACATTTATTGCATTCTTCCTATTTTCCACGTACAGAGTTAAGATTGTGTGTGTGTGTATGTGTGTGTGTGTGTGTGTGTGTGTGTGTGTGTAGTTTTATTTGAATAATAGTCATGTAATGAGGTAAACAGAGACTTGTTCAAAGTCACTCAATGCAGATGTTTTATCTCCAGTGCCTTATTCAGTTGACTAAGAAACTCCATACATAACACAGTACTTTGGTGGCTAGCCAGCAGGATATTGGCATATGTAACAACTTTAAAGAAAATAAAATGAGAGAATGGTTTTTCATATGTTGGTGTGCCTCAAATAAACCACAATAAAATGCCAAACAGAAGGTGAATGTTCACTTTGTGGAATGTATTTTATACAGAGGACAAAGGGACTCAATTCATATTCAAAGCAAAGCACACATTTTAGGAACAGTTAAATGCTGATTACTCTTCTGCAGTTCTGTTTTAATTAAATACTACCATTAAACACCACACTAAATAATGTGCTAACATTTCAGTTTGCAGATAAGATATTAATCTGAGGTTCACCACCACAGAAGTGTTAAAAGATTGGACCTAGAAGTCCAGTAGTTTTCATAGGACTGTCCCACTACAACTCTGTGTATATAGAGACATTTGCATCTAAGCTCTGTGTTCACCTGCAACTGTGATAAGCCAGCCTTTCTCAGTACTACATATACACAAATTCAAACGAGAAACATGAGTGATTAGAATTATGTAAATGGAACCATGAGTTTTGTTATTCTTTTGGCTCTGACAGGACTGTTCTTGAAACATAATATGCTGTAAACAATGACATTGCGAAAAAACAGAAAGTTTATAACCAACCCCTCATTTGACAGATTAGAAACTGAAATTTGGAGAATTAAAGGTATTTGCAAAGATCACAGAGATGGTGGCACAATAAGATGAAATCCCAGCTTTGAACAATTCATGTTATTTTTTATAATATATACAAATGTATATAATATTAATTAGTTCTGGATAACTCATTAAATAACTACACATTGAAACATTGTGTGTGCAATTTTTTTTTACCGTAACTTGAGTGAAATTTAAGCCTTTGATAAATAACTTGTTCTCTCTTTTGCAATTAAACCCAAAATATATATAATATTAATTATTTCTGGGAAAATAAAAACTTGAACAAGATTACTTCTTAGCTACATCTCACACAAAGGGCTGTAGTTATCGTTTAAAGTCTCAAATGAAAATTATTTGTATACAGGAAACAATAATCCACGAGACTTAGCTTCACAGTTAAGCAATCCAATCTCTCAGAGCTATGGTTTCCTCATATTACACAACTGTGTGTGTGCACACATGTGAAAGTTCATAGAATATAAAGTTGGTGGAGGTATCTTTTGGTCACCTCATCAGCATTTCAAGAGATCTTTGGTTGTATAAACTTAATAAGCTTCATATATACTGTTTGTTTAGAAGACACTGACACGTTCAGTTAAAATATAAAGCTCTACAGAGAAAAGAAGTCAAACCCTTTTTACTATCTTCCTTTAGAGTAAGCAGTCATCAGAATTTTATGATATGACAGGCTTTAAGGGAAGGTGAAAGTCTTCATTTGCTTATGTATCACATGAGTGCCCAGTAAGCATAAATATAATCACAAATTATGTATTAATGTATAAAATTAGAATGTTAGCTTCCTATTAATTAGTTACTTAGTACATTAAGCAATTATTAGATCTATGAAAGAGTCAGTTTCTTCATCTGTAAAACTGAAAAATTAAAATCTCTTTTAGTACTTCCTGAGAGGCTAACCAGAAACAGAATACATAAATTACTCAGCATAATGTCTTCTGTGTAGTAAACAGCAATAAATGTAAATATTATTACTACTTTCATCAATAACTATATATTAAAACATTATATGTCCAATTTGTTTTACTGTAAATTGAGTGAAATGTAAGCCTTTAATAAATAAATAACTTGATCTTTCTTTTGCAATTAAACCCAAAATCCACAATAGGAACACGGAGATTAAAAAGCAGCAATATTACACAAAAATTATTTCTTAAAGAATAATGAGAATCAAAAATATACACACTTTTATCAGGAAGATGTTATACTTCTGAAAGAATGATGAAGAGCCAAAATGTAAGAATAAAGACAAAGTTGTAAGGAAGAAGTTATTTATTACTAGGTTGATGCACAAGTACTTGTGGTTTTTGCTACTATGAGTAATAATAGCTATCTTATATTTCATTCAAAAATAGATTAAAAATTTTTTTTGCTCTAGCAATGTCGGACCTCAAAGCTTTCTTCCTTTGCTTCTAAATTTAAAACCATCATTGAGTGCAATGACAGACTCACTCCCCAAAGTTTGTGTTACCATCATTACTATTGGCAATAACATGTTCTAAATATCTGGAGAAAGCAAGAACAACATAAATTGTAGCTCTATAAGGATGCTCTTTGCATATCTGTACTCAAGCCAATATAAATGACAGTCTTATTAAAACAAAATAACCAATGGTAGAAAAATAAAGAAAATTGTGTCCCCATACTGGAAAGAAAGAATTTTTTGAAGAGTTCAAAATTCAGTATTGTGGAAGAGGTTAACCACTAAGATCCACTTTATATAAAATTCATTTCAATACTGCCTTTTCAATTCCATTTGGCTGAAAATAAATAAATGAAAACTGCTGTTTGTTAAGAATGTCCATTACTTCAATATATGTGTAAATTGAATGTTGGAGAAAAGCTTGCAGTAGGGATTCAAGACTTGAGGAATTTGCATTCTCATATTTCAGGGAAAGTTGGTTTAAGCAAAATATTAATGTGACAAGTAACTATGAGCTGGGAGGTAGAAGAGCATATTAATGCACTGATCTTATTCCACTGAAGGAATATGACACTTCTGGACAGCTCAAGAGATTGGCTGCAGTATATGGAAGGAAAGAAAGGTGATTGCTGAATCCACACTGTGCTGCTCTATGATGCTCAAGTCAGAGTAGACATTAATAAGTCACCAGCTATTTTCACATGCTTGTCATAACCTTTGTGTCACAATTTCGATGAAGACAGAATATAAGACAAAGAACTTCAGGGAGAGAAAGTTAAAGCAAGCCTGTCGAGGATTGGCAGGCCCAAATTTGATCTGCCTTCTGTTTTTCTCACTGTTCCCTGAGAAGCTTGTGTCAATCTCACTTGGCCAAGTCTTCAAACATGGCACCTAATTTGGGAAGCATCTGAACACAATCATGTTGTCACAGACCATCTTGTAGGCATTCCGACTTTCTGGTAATGATACTAATTTGGAAAATAAAATTTAGATATTGTGCTTTTATTAGCCTCTATGAAATTAGAATTTATGTTTTGCCTTTTAAAATTGTAAACATAAGACATTTTAAGCAGTGCTCTCAAGTTAGTAAGGCTGTTAAAGTAATATCAGTTCTCGTGTATGACTTTGTGATGCTCTCAAAATGACTGATGGGGGGTTTATCCACAGACTCTTTAGTCACATATAAATACTGAATAGGATATTAAAAGCGAAAAGCCCCAGACACTGTGTAACATTTTGAGGATAAAGATATTTTAATTGAATAACTATTACTATGAATACCATAGTAAAGATGCAAATGCTATGCAGAAATCAATATGCATCAACCACAAAGAAATTTTAAATATATGAAGAGAAAGAAAATAAATAAGTTCTATGTATATTTATGATACTAATACTGCTTATTTTCTCCTTTGCAGATCTGGACTTAATGCTGAAATTTGTCTTTATGTTACTAAGCCATTCTTAAGCATGTATATCATCTTCATGCCTTTAAGAAAAGTTTTAATCAAAGTCTAGAAAGAGTTTAAAGATGACTTTGTTAAGCCTAGGCATATGGGAAACTACACAACACTGTGTAAAGAGAGAACAGTCAACACACATTTACAGTTAGTAATTTTTAATCGATTTATGTTTTCTACAACAGAATAGTTTATATAAGGACGTTTTTCACAAAAAAAGAAAAATAAATTTGGAATTAGTTTTTAAAAAATTATTTGTTTTCCTTCCTAATCACATCACTTATTTTTGTTACAATTGCAAGGATTTCTTTTGCCTTTCATTGAACAGAAAACCTATTAACTAGGTATCAGCAGATTTTAAAATGTATATGCATACAAATCATGCGCATTTATGTTTTAATTGTATTAGTTAATACATTTTTGTGAAATAGGAAAATACACGCACCTTTCTAATTGTATGTCTCCTCATGTTTCGGTTCTAGTTTAGGTTGGCCATCTTCTCCGTAGATGTCCTAAGGACCCTGGTTTCTTCTGACTGTTTTTATTCTATAACTCCATTGTTCTCATCTACTTGTTTGAAGCTGCTTATTCTAACAAACCCAAGAAAGGAGAAAGAGAAGAAATAAAGGGGAAGCAATAGTCTCTTAAGGAGCTGGCACTGGATTTGTCTATATGGCAGCTGCTTATATATTTTTTAATACTAAGTAGAACTTTTAAATTTATATAACAATTCTCTGAGATGAGGTTTTCTGTTTCGTTGTTTGTTCGTTGTTTTGTTTGTTCATTGTTTTGAGACAGAGTCTTGCTCTGTCACCCAGGCTGGAGTGCAGTGGTGTAATCTCGGCTCATTGCAACCTCTGCCCCACGGATTCAATGATTCTCCTGCCTCAGCTTCCCAAGTAGCTGGGATTACAGGCATGCACCACCACACCTGGCTAATTTTTGTATTTTTAGTAGAGATGGGGTTTCACCATATTGGCCAGTCTGGTCTTGAACTTCTGATCTCAGGTGATCCACCTGCCTCAGCCTCCCAAAGTGCTAAGATTACAGGCATGAGCCACCACGTTCGCCCATGATTTTTAAAAACTGATTCTCTTTTCTGTTTGTTTGATTTTCGTTTCCAACTTTTAGGTTCAGGAATTACATATGCAGATTTGTTACACAAGTAAACTAATGCTGTGGGATTCTGGTGTACAGATTATTTTGTCACCCAGGTAATGAGCATAGTACCCAACAGGCAGTTTTTCAATCCTTACTCTCCACCTACCTTCCATCATCAAGTAGGACTTCATGTCTATTTTTCCCTTCTTTGTGTCCATGTATAATTAATGTTTAGCTCCAACTTATAAAAGAGAACATACAGTATTTGGTTTTTCTGTCCCTGTGTTAATTTGTTTAGGATAATGGCTTCCAGCTCCATCCATGTTGCTGCAAAGGACATGATTTTGACTTTGTTCATGGCTTCCTACTAGTTCATGGTATATATGTACCACATTTTCTTTATCCAGTCCACCATTGATGGGCATCTAGGTTGATTTCATGTCTTCGCTATTGTGAACAGTGCTGTGATGCATGTATTCATACATGCGTCTTTATGGTACAATTATTTATATAAACAACTTTACTAAAGCTTCAGGATACAAAATTAACGTACAAAAAACAGCAATATTTCTATACCCCAATAATATCCAAGCTGAGAGCCAAGTCAAGGATGTAGTTACATTCATAGTAGCAAAAAAGAATAAAATACTTGGGAATACAGCTAACCAGGGAGTGAAAGATCTCTACAGAAAGAATTGTAAGACATTGTTGAAAGAAATTAGAGACAACACAAATAACTGGAAAGACATCCTGTGCTCATAAAGAGGAAGAATTAATGTTGTTAAAATGGCTGTACTGCCCAAAGCAATTCATGGATTCAATGATATTTCTGTCAAAGTACCAATGACATTTTTCACAGAATTAAAAAAAAAAAACTATTCTAAAATTCATATGTAACAACAACAAAAAAAGCCTAAATAGTCAAAGCAATCCTAAGCAAAAAGAAAGCTTCCTTTCTTCCTAACCTGGAGAAATCACATGGCCTGACTTACTTAAAACTATACTACAACGCTACAAAAACTACAACCACATGGTACAAGTACAAAAACAGACATATAGTCCAATCAAACAGAGTAGAGAACCGAGAAATAAAGCTACACACCTACAACCATCTGATTTTGAACAAAGTTGACAATAACAAGCAATGGGGAAAGGACTCCCTTTTGAACAAATGGTGCTCGGATAACTGGCTAGCCACATTAAGAAGATTGACACTGTACCCCTTCCTTACACCATATACAAAAGTCAACTCAGGATAGATTAAAGACTTAAATGTAAAACCTAAAACTATAAAAACTCTTGAAGAAAACCTAGGAAATGCTATTCTTGTCAAAAACCTTGCAAAGATGTTAGGACAAAGACTCCAAAAGGAATTGCAACAAAAATAAAAATTGCCAAGTGGGACCTATTTAAACTTAAGAGCTGCCACACAGCAAAAGAAATTATCAACAGGGTAAACAGACAACCTACAGAATGTGAGAAAAATATTTGCATACTATGCACCTGACAAAGACCTCATATCCAGAAGCTATGAAGAACCTAAACAAATTAACAAGCTAAAAACAAATAACCCAATTAAAAAATGGGCCAAAAACATAAGCAGATACTTCTCAAAAGAAGACATTCATATGACCAACAAGTATAGGGAAAAAAGGCTCAACATCACTAATTATTAGAGAAATGCAAATCAAAATCTCAGTGAGGTATCATCTCACACCAATCAGAATGGCTATTATTAAAATGTCAAAATGACAGATGCTTTTGAGGTTGCTGAGAAAGGGAACACTTGTGCACTGCTGGTGGGAATGTAAATTGATTCAGCCACTATAGAAAGCAGTTTAGAGATTTCTAAAAGAACTTAAAATAGAACTACCATGGGACCCTGCAATCCCATTACTGGGTATATACTGAAAGGAATACAAATTGTTCTACCATAAAGGCAGATGCTTGTTTTCAATTAGTGAGAACTTAGTAACGTGTGAACGGACAAGAAAAGCCAGGAAATATAGTCTCCACCTTGATTCCCATGGATCATGCTTAAACAAGATTGGAAAGGGGTGGTGTAAGATAGGTACTAGAGAAAGTTAGCAAGCTTTGCTGTATTGATGAATTTTCTTTTTTTTTTTAAATTTATTTTGTATTTGACCAATACAAATTGTATATATCATGTAGAACATGTTTTGAAATACATATACATGGTGGAATGACTAAATCAAGCTAATTTACATATGTATTATCCCACATACTTCTTTTATGGTGAAAATACTGAAAATGTACTATCTATCAATTTTGAATACAGTATACTGTTATTAACTATAGTTGCCATGTTGTTCAATAGAGATCTTGAATTTAGTCCTCTTCTCTAACTGAAACTGTAACCTCTGATCTACATCTCCCCAATCCCCCATATCCCACGTCCCTGGCAACTACAATTCTACTCTCTACTTCTGAATTCAGCATTTTTAGATTCCACATCTAAGTATGGTATAGTCATGCATTGCTTAATAACAAGGTTATATCCTAAGAAATGTGTCCTTAGGTGATTTCCTTGTTATACAAACATTTTCATCTATTTACACAAATCTAGATGGTATGGCCTACCACATTCCTAAGCTATGTGGTAAGGACTGTTGTTCCTGGGCTGTAAAGCTGTACAGCATGTCACTGTACTGAAGACTGTAAACAGTTTTAACAGTGTATGTATCTGTGTATCTAAACACAGAAAAGTCACAGTAAAAAATATAATGTAACACATTAAAAAATGGCCTAACTACACAGGACGTTTATCATGAATGAAGTTTTCAGGACTGTTGTTGCTCTGGATGAGTCAGTGAGTGAGGGATGAGTGAATATGAAGGCCTAGGACATTGCTGTATACTACTTTACAAACACTGTATACCTAGGCTACACTGATTTGATAAAAAATATTTTCTTTCTTAAATAATTAGCCTTAATTTACTGTAACATTTTACTTGAGAAACTGTTATTTTTAAAAAATAAATTTGATACTTGTAATAACACAGCTTAAAACAAAAATACATTGTACAGCAGTAAAAAGGATTTTTTTAAATATTTTATTCGTTTTTTTAAATTGTTTATTTTACTTTTTAAACTATTTTGTCAAAAACTAAGAGACAATCACCCCCATTAACCTAGGCCTACACAGGGCAGAATCATCAATATCCCTGTCTTCCACCACTATATCTTGTCCTATGGAAGGGCTTTAAAGGAAATATCGTGAATGTAGCGGTCATCTCCTAGGATAACCATGTCTTCTTCTGGAATTCCTCCTGAAGTACCTGCCTAGGCTGTTTTATAGTTAACTATTCTTTTAATATGTAGAAAATATTTATAAAATATTTTTATCTAAAATCTTGATAAAATATTGATTAAAAGTATAGTATATAAATATATAAATAGTAATTAAAAGTGTAGTATATTAAATATATAAACCAATAATGTAGTCATTTATCTTTATTATATTATGTATTGCACATAATTGTGTGCACTCTACTTTACACTGCTGACAGCCCAGTAGGTTTGTTTACACCAGCCTCACCATGAATGTGAGAATAACGTGCTGCACTACAATGTTAGGATGGTGACTATGAAGTCACTAGGGAATAGAAATTTTTCAGCTTCATTTTAATCTAATGGGAATCCATCACACATGTGTCCACCATTGACTAAAAGATTATATGGTATATGACCATATTTGTTTTCTGTCCCTGGCATTTTTAATATAACTTAATTTAACATAACATCCTTCCTGTTCATACATGTTATGTTAGTCCATTCTCACACTGCCATGAAGAAATACTCAAAACTGGGAATTTATAAATGAAAGAGGTTTAATTGACTCACAGTTCCAGGAAATTTAGAATCAAGAAACAGAATCATGATGGAAGGGGAAGCAAACATCTTTTTCTTCACATGGTGGCAGGAGAAAGAAGTGCCAGCAGGGAAAATGCCAGATGCTTATAAAATCATCAGATCTCATTCACTCACTATCACAAGAACCGCATAGGGGAAATCTTCCACATGATCCGATTACTTCCCATTGGGTCCCTCCCATGACACGTGGGGATTATAGAAACTACAATTCAAGATGAGATTTGGGTGGGGACACAGCCAAACAATATCACATGTTAACACAAATGGTAGGATTTCCTTCTTTTGATGGCTGAATATTATCCCATTGTGTGTATATTCACCACATTTTCTTTATCCCTTCATATATGGAACGGCATTTAAGTTGATTTTGTATCTTGGCTGTTCTGAATAGCGATGCAGTGAACATGGGTATATCTTTGAGGTGCTGATTTTGTCTTCTTTGGATATCTACCCAGTTGCTGGATTGCTAGATCATATGGTTGCTCTATTTTTAATTTTTTGAGGACCCTCCATACTGTTTCCATAATTGCTGTACTAATTTAAATTTCCACCAACAGGGTGTGAGGTTCTCCTTTCTTCACAGCCTCTCTAACACTTTCTAATTTGAAATTTTAAAAATATATATCATTTCAAGTAAATCCAAAAGTACTTTGAAGTTGAGAGTTCCCTAGGCACTTACTCTTTTAAGTTAGTACTGCTTAAAACTTAATCTGATGAAGAATCCTTCCTCTCTGTGGCCGCTTGCTTTATCAGAATTAAAGCAGTTATGAGTTCAAATCTATTGCGTGTGTTCCACAGTTCATGATGGTGGCTGTAATAAGTGGCAATATTGAATACTTTTTTGAAAGGAACTGGTCAATGACACTCCCCTTTCTGAATATTACATGGCAACCAAAGAATTCCAAATGATTTATAATTAGCAGTAGATTGTAGCATGGTGACAGAATAGAGATTAGAATGCAGAATATATTCAACAAGACCAGAGAAAATATCAAATCATAATCCTATAATAAGAAAATATGCATTCTTATTTAATTCACAACTCAGCAACATCACCATATGGTGCAACTAAATTTTTCATATGCAATAATTCTGACTTGTTCTGGATGCAAGAGTCTTACATAGACTGTCATGAAAAAATTAAGTGGACTCAGTGTGGGTTATAAAGGTACAACTTCAATTTATGAGATAAAAAAATTGTAATTTAATTTCTAAAATCTTTAGGTTTTAGATTTGCATGTCCTGTTTAATTTTTTTATGAATTTTAATAATATTTGGGAAATAATTGTGAAAGGCTTAGTTTAACTATTGAGGAAATACAATTTGCTTACTTTATAAGGGTCCCAATTCGTGAAAATCAGTATTTATAGCCGACTGAATGGCAGAATCAAAGGATGAACATTAACTACCCAAGCTAAAGAAGTTGGATATAAATGTGTTAATGTATATTTGTCCACAAAGAAGATGGCTTTCTGGTTCAAGAAATGGATAATGTAGTGGACACATTTTCAAGAAACAAAATAGTATTCATTTACTCAATTACTCATTGCATGCATTCTTTGTTCCTCTGACAGAAACAAAGAAGTTAGCAGAGTGAATAAAATAGTCTATTCCTTAATGCAATTTAAATTCTAGGGAGAAATACCCAGACAATAAACAAATAATAACAATTTTGATGAATGTCATGAGGGAGATGCAGAGAAATTATTAACTGAGGAACCTTATCTACTCTGGAAAGATTTGCAAAAAATGTGAGATATTAGTTAATATATACAAGATTGTGTAAACCTATGTATGTGTGGAGGCAGTGGTGATGAACAGGAGTTCTAGGAAGAAGGATTTCCTGTTTTAATGTTTCAGTAGGAAAAATAGTAATTCCATTTGCCTGAAGCATAGATAAGAGAGTAGCGAGGAATGAGAGATGAACAACATTTGTAGACACAATTTTATAGGGTATTTTCTTCAGCACTAAGAACTTGGAACATCAAAAAATGGCAATGGGAAATTATTAAAGGCTTTTGGGTAAGGTGAAGGTGTAATTAGACTTGTATGTCTAAACAATGACTATGTAAAACAGAGAAAAGTGTAGATTAAAGAAAGGTTGGATCTGAACTACAAAAGAGGCCAAGGGGCTCTATCCCTAGTTTGGGCAGTAAAGGACAGTGGCTGTCTGGCTTACAGCAATAGCAATGGAGGTGAAAAGAAGTTGATGAAATGATGGAGAGGGTGCGGATCATTAACGTTTGGGGAATAACTAATAAGTTAATTTTTTTATTAACACAAAATAATAAAAATTGCTGAAAGAGGAGTAAGGAAAAGGGAGGAATCAAGGATGATTTCACAACTGCTTGCTTCAACAACTTGGTGTATAATTATCATTTAACACATTTTAAAACAGCAGAGGAAGGGTAGTTGGAAAGGTGGAGAAGGGTTATGAAACAATTATTTTTAAATTGTGTTTAAGACATCAAAGTAGGACCATATAGTAAGGCATTGGATATACAATTGGTAGTTCAAGACAAAGTCTAGATTGAAGATAAAAATTCAAGAGTTCTCAGCCTATCTTTGGTAACTGAATCAATGACAGTTGAATGAGATTACTTAGGGAGAATATTAATGGACAACAAGTACACATGAAGAAAAATTAAATCAAGATATTTAATTAAGGTGAATGATATTCTTTCACTTTGCTAAACAAAGGGTTTATACAAAGTTATTCATACACTTCTCCATCATTAGCATATAATTAGGATCAACGAAAATCATATTTTGAGAAAAAGTAAAGATTTTTTAAATAATAGTTATCGGTTTCAAGGACAAAATCTGTTAATTTAAAAGTTTGAAGAATTATAAAATATAACAATTAAATAATATAAAATTTCTTAGTAATATAAATAAGTTAATTGTAATTTAAATGCCCTAAAGAAGACATTGAATATAATATTCTAGGACTATGAAAATGATTACATGTCCTGGTAATGGACTGTCTAGTTAATGATACTAAATGCCTCTTATTAGACAATAAATTAAAATTTATTTAACTAAAACACAATTTTTATTCTGCATGTACTGTCGAGAGGTGCTCAAGAAAATCTCAGGTAAAAATCTGAAACAAAGTTTCAGGTTTTATTGAAATGTTTTATTGGGCACAGTGGTTCTCATAACAAGAAAATAACAAGGCACATGTGTACATTTTTTGTAGGAATTAACTTCCTCTCTTTAAGATTCGTCTTTACTCCTCCTGTTAATGCTTAGAGATACTTTAGTTATTAAGCTTATGATCCTAAAAAATGGGTAACTTTGCCTTCAAAATTAATGTGAAGTAACCTTGTTAGAAGAGTTACAATACCTATATTTACATCCTGACTTTACTATTTACTTAAATTTTGTGAACTTCAGTTATTTCATATGAAAAATAGATATAAAGATATTTCTATTACTATGCAAGCCAATTTGTGAAGAATAAAAAAAGATCATATAAGTGATTTTATTACAATATTCAACGCAGCTTAATTGCTACCTGGAATTGGATCATATAAATAAGGAGCACTATTGCCATATGATTCAAGGAGAAAAATAAAAAGGAATCTATCTGTGACATAAAAAATTTATTCCTGAGCACTCAGGAGTAAAGAAGAAAGGTCCCAGCTACTAAGCCACCAATAATACTTCTTCAAGACAACCACACTGACATCATAGAATAGTATTCTCCTCCATTTTCACACTTTTACAAAGGAAAAAACATGAAGTCAGGTATAACAATGGGAGCATAATAGACCTTCATAATTCAATGGTGAATACTAAAATGTCATATGAATGTCCTTGAAATGTTGAAACTCTTTGAAGACCTAAGAAGTATCATTCTAGGCAAATGTTAACTTTGGAAATCTCACATACAATGTAATAGTTGAAGAATCCTTTAAATATCCATAAGGTAATGTTTTAAATTAAATTAGTCTCTTATTTTTGTAAAATGTATTAATGTAATAAGAACAACTCACTTGGTTTTCTAGGAAGATGACTTATAATCAGTAATTTGTAAATGAATTCCTCCCACTTGACTAGTCATTGCTCAAAGTGGTATTTTTTCTATGTAATATATCCTTGGCTTTTTCAGATTGGCAGTCACATAATTTAAAAGTTCTAGTAACTAGTTGTCCTGAAACTTCTGCCATAATTTTACATCACTATCTAACTATGCTATAGCAAGTACCCTTACAAGAGCTATATGCCATGTGTGACAAGTGTCTGCAGTATATTGCAAACACAAGTGAAATTAGCTTTCATTTCTCAAAGAAGTCATTAAATAGTAGATGTGAACAATATAAATTACTTCCTGTCATCTTTTACATTTGATCAGTTGAAAGATCCTTTCTAAAATGTGGGAAAGAGGAAAAATACTAGAAGTGTGACACCCTTTATGTTCAATTTTAAGGTTTGTTCAGTTTTACATTCACACTACTTTCTGATGATCTGTCTTTTCAAATTGCAACTCTTTTGATAGTCAAGCATCTTATATCTTATTCCTCCAGGCTAAGATCTCTATTTTCACTGCTTCCTTTAGAAAATTAGAATTTCTGTCTTCCACAATATTAAGTAGAGACTTTTTAAAAGTGCTTATGACTTGACAAAAAATGCATTAGCTGTGAAAACTGACAAGAATTTGTGCTTGTGGAGACAGCAAGAAGCAGCAAAGCCTCTATTACTAACAGATTGCTTTTTATTATAAAATATGAGTCCCATTAGTTTTGGGCTACAGCCAAGTCTCTTCTTATAGTTTAAAAAGGAGTTACCTTGACAAGATTCGACTTAAATCACATCTTGATCTATATTATGAACACAAAAGAATCCTTTCTGCATTAAAGTGACAATAAGAGTCTGATTTATAATCCTAAAGCAAAGAAATTCAAAGTAAATCAAATGACTTAGCACTTGTTCCTAGGTTTCTTTTTTTTTTTTTTTGGTAAGGGTGTGAAATCTAAGAGGAAAAAAAGAATAAATGTTATACCAAGCATTCCATCTGTATACTCAAGGTATTATGTGGGTATATTAAGCATGCATTTTCAGTTTAGTGAATTTCAAAGAGATAATTTGAAGTAAGACAACTGTCTTTTCAGAACTACATGTAATTTATGGTGCTTCTGTAATTTGGAGGGTGCTTTCTTCCTTTTTCCCTTCTCTTCCCTTTCTCCCTCTCTTCTTCTGTGTCTCCTCACTCCCTCCTTTCCTCCCTCCCTCCTTCCTTCCCTCCTTCCTTCCTTCACGCCTTCCTTCCTTCCTTCCTTCCTTCCTTCCTTCCTTCCTTCCTTTCTTCTTTCCTTTTTTCTAGAGGCTTGTTATGGATACACACATTTCATAATCTTAAATACTCTCCAGAAAATTTATTTCTGGTTAACTTAGGTTAACCATCTAATATTTCTCTACACTTCTAAGTGTAATAACTCCATGTAAAATAAAGTATCTCTCCAGAACAAAAAAAGACACAAACAATTATTTATTTAAAAATTATTCTATCAGTATCAAAAGCTGTTCTGAACGCTGGCAAATAAAACAAAATCTGTGCCCTCATGGGCACATAACATAAACATGACAATTATATAATAATAATCTCCTGCATAGGAGGGTAGATCAGAGAATAGAAGGTAAAATGGGGCCATGATATTGGGGGAAAACTTTTGAAAGAAAAAAATATTAAACTGTGTTTTCAGAGTACACCAGGGGACAAAATATGCTCTAAGCTGAAGAAATGCTATGAATAAAAGCTTGTCTTGAAGAAGCATGTAAAAAGAGCAGGTTAAGAAAGATGGTGAAGAAATGTTAGGGAGTATTAAGCCATGCATTTGGAATATCTAGGGTAAGTTTTACTTAGACATAGTTTAGAAACCATAATTCAAGACTTTGGGTGATGTTCTCTGCAAAAATACTGACCATCTGAAAAATGATAACTATAGAGAGCAAGGATATTTCCATTCGCCCTCAGATGGCACATTTCACAGGCAAGAGGAGAAGTGAAACTTCTCTTTTTTTTTTTATTTTGGTCCTTAGACATTCCACAATCTCTCTAATATGCGTATAGATACTCTTTAAATAGTGACTTAGTAGAAATAACTAAAAATAATACAGTAAACTAAATTCAATACTCTTGATATTTAACAGATTGATATGCAACTAAATTTTACATACTAACAAAATCAGTAGATATTTTTGCAAAATGTTTGTAATACTATAAGTTTTTTTTTCCAGAAATGCTTAGAGGATGATTTCTTGGTCAGTGCTCTCCTAAAAATCCCATTACGATTTAAAAGTGCTTAAATAGTTTCATAAGCAATATAATATATTTTTAAATATTAATGCTGTTTCTATGTCTTATTAAAATTAACACAACAAAAGTTAGTATTTGAATTAACCTACCAACACTCTTCTGCAGTGGTACTACAACCATTTTGCTTATGAGAAATCTAATATGATACCTTTATTCTAAATTACCATGATACATATTGAGTTCCACATATTTACTTGCATCAAACTGAAATATGAGACCTTTACTTTGCTACTATATTGTTTTTCTATCATGGAAATACTATGTTAAAGTTAATGAAAAGAAATACAAAGACTAAATTATAAATAATTGTGGTTTTGTCATTACTTTTACAGAAAAACCTGAGATTACTTTTGCACCAACCTAACAGTGGTCCTTTATACTACCACCAATAAAAATGTATCTTCTAAGTAACATAAAACAAAGAAACTAATAATTACAATTGGACCCAAATTCTCATTACAGGGATTAAGACTTTTTTTTTACTTGTTGTTAAACAAAAAACAAGGAGCTTTTGTCATGTTTATGTAAAATCAATAGATTTTACTCAAGCAAACAAGTCTACAGTTGAAAGACAGTTGAAGTAGAAGATAATTTTTAGGTGATGAGACTCCACACTTTTCAGGAAGCATGTTTTACAGATTGAAAAGCTAAGACTCCCCCATAATTTGTTAGTGCCAGAGCTGAGAACACATCCAGCTCTTACCTATAGCTCAGGGGTTTATCCACCATATCACACTGAGTGATATACCTTGGGACTGCGTAGAGGGCTTAACACTGTGATCATGACTATAATGACATAGCTTTTACCAAGGACAGCCCAAAATGATAAACCATCTCTCTGCCATGAACATTTTTAACACAACTCAGTGAAGGATTCTGCCTTACCTCATACTACTAGATGACGTAGGTATTACAAACAGAAAACCTGAAGAAATATACAAATATACCAAATATACAATAAAATTATTTCCCCAAAACACATAATAATTAATAACAGTAATATCATAATTATAATAAACTATACTTTAGAGAGAAATTATCTAGTATTATACAAGCAGATGAAGGAGCCTCAATTGGATCCAAGACTGCTTATGACTGTTTAACGCTGCTTCAATTGAATCTACAAGCCATCAGTTTAATTGATTAATAGTCAATCATATGTCAAATAGTTTAACCAAATGGTTGTTTGACTTAGTGTACTAAATAGTTGATTGAGGGCAAATAATTAAAGTTTTCAAATGATATAATCAATTACTGTTTTATGGAAAAATATACACATCCCCAAATATTTTTAGTAACTGTAAAGTAATACAAATAAGACTAGGTTTGAAAGTAGAAGGTGAGATTGAATCCAAGTTCTTCCACTTCCCAGCTAAATGTCTTAAGCTGGGCTGTTAAAGTGCTTGTCAAGTGAGGCCAGCCTTACCTGATTTATACCCCACAAGTTTAAGAGACTAATATGATATCATATTCTAAGTTGTTTATAAACAAAGATATAGTATATTTGCATCAGAGGCTATGTGAATTGGCTAAAGAAATAGAAATAATTGGGAGGTTGGCAAGATGGTTGAATAGGAACAGCTCCAGTCTGCAGCTCCCAGCAAAACCAACACAGTGGATAATTTCTCCATTTCCAACTGAGGTATGCGGCTTATCTCACTGTGTCTGGTTAGGCAATGGGTGCAGCCCACAGAGGGCAAGCAGAAGCAGGGTGGGGCGTTGCCTTACCTGGGAAGTGCAAGGGTTTGGAGAACTCCCTCCCCTAGCCAAGGGAAGCAGTGAGGGACTGTGCTCTGTGCTATGAGGAATGGTGCAATCCAGCCCAGATGCTTCACTTGTCCCACAGTCTTTGCAATCTGCAGACCAGAAGACTCCCTTGAGTGCCTACTTTACCAGGGCCCTGGGGTGGCCATTTGGGCAGACACTGAGCTAGCTGCAGGAGTTTTTTTTTTTTTTTTTTTTTTCCATACCCCAGTGATGCCTGGAATGCTATCAAGACAGAACCATTCACTCCCCTGGAAAGGGGATTGAAGCCAGGGAGCCAATTGTTCTTGATCAGTGCATCTCACCTGCACAAAGTCCAGCAAGCCAAGATCCACGGGCTTGAAATTCTCACTGCCAGCACAGCAGTCTGAAGTAGACCTGGGATGCTTGAGCTTGGTGCGGGGAGGGACATCCACCATTACTGAGAATTGAGTAAGCAATTCCCCCCTCCATAGTATAAACACAGCCATGGGGAAGTTTGAACTGGGCAGAACCCTCTGTGGTACAGCACAGCCACTGTAGCCAGATTGCCTCTCTAGATTACTCTTCTCTGGGAAGGGCATTTCTGAAAGAAAGGCAGCAGCTCCAGTAAGGGGCTTATAGAGTAAAATTCCCTTTTCTCTGGGACAGAGCACTTGGGGGAAGGAGTGGCTGTGGGTGCAGCTGTAGCAGACTTAAACATTCCTGCCTGCCAGCTCTGAGGAGAGCAGTGGATCTCCCAGCACAGTGCTGGAGCTCTGCTAAGGGACAGACTGCCACCTCAAGTGGGTCCCTGACCCCCATGCCTCCTGACTGGGAGACACCTCATAGAGGAGAGCTCCAGCTGGCATCTGGCGGGTTCCCTCTGGGACAAAGATTCCAGAGGAAGGAGCAGGCAGCAATCTTTGCTGTTCTGCAGCCTCCACTGGTGATACCCAAGCAAGCAGGGTCTGGAGTGGACCTCCAGCAAACTCCAGCAGACCTGCAGAAGAGGAGACTGATGGTTAGAAAGAAAACTAACAAACAGAAAGCAATAGCATCAACATCAACAAAAAGGATGACCACACAAAAACCTCAGGGTTTATCCCTGAGGACTTTGAACAGGGAAGGTCACCAATAGCAAAGACCAAAGGTAGATAAATCCACAAAGATGAGGAAAACCCAGTGCAAAAAAAATGAAAATTCCAAAAACCAGAATGCATCATTTGCTCCAAAGGATCAAAACTCCTTGCCAGCAAGGGAACAAAACTAGATGGAGAATGCGTTTGACGAACTGACAGAAGTAGACTTCAGAAGATGGGTAATAACAAACTCCTCTGAGCTAAAAGAGCTTGTTCTAACCCAAGACAAGAAAGCTAAAAACCTTGATAAAAGTTTACAGGAACTGCTAACTGGAATAACCAGCTTAGAGAAGAACACAAATGATCTGATGAAGCTGAAAAACAGCATAAGAACTTTGTGAAGCATATACAAGTATCAATAGCCTAATTGATCAAGTGGAAGAAAGGATATCAGAGATTGAAGATCAACTTAATGAAATAAAGCACAAAGACAAGATTAGAGAAAAAAGAGTAAAAAGAAATGAATAAAGCCTCCACGAAATATGGGACTCTGTGTAAAGACCAAACCTATGTTTGATTGGTGTACCTGAAAGTGACGGGGAAAATGAAACCAAGTTGAAGAACACACTTCAGGATACTATCCAGGAGTACTCCCCCAACCTAGCAACAGAGGCTAACATTCAAATTCAGGAAATACAGAGACCACCACAAAGATTATCCTAGAGAAGAGCAAGCCCAAGACACATAATCATTAGATTCACCAAGTTGAAATGAAGGAAAAAATATTAAGGGCAGTCTGAGACAAAGGTAGAGTTACTCACAAAGGGAAGCCCATCAGACTAACAGCAGATCTCTCTGCAGAAACCCTACAATCCAGAATAGAGTGGGGGGCCAATATTCAACATTCTTAAAGAAAACAATTTTCAACCCAGAATTTCATATCCAGCCGAACTAAGCTCATAAGCAAAGGAGGCATAAAGTCCTTCACAGACAATCAAATGTTGAGAGATTTTGTCACCACCAGGCCTGCCTTATAGGAGCTCCTGAAGGAAAGATGAAATATGGAAAGGAACAACCAATACCAGTCACTGGAAAAACATCTTAAATTGTAAAGACCATTGACACTATGAAGAAACTGCATCAACTAAGGCAAAATAACCAACTAGCATTATATGACAGAATCAAATTCTCATGTAACAATATCAACTTTAAAGGTAAATTGGCTAAATGGCCCAATTAAAAGACACAGACTGGTGAATTGGATAAAGAGTCAAGCGCATACATCAGTGCACTGTATTCAGGAGATCTGTCTCATGTGTAAAGACACACATGGGCTCAAAATAAAGGAATGAAGGAATATTTACCAAGCAAATAGAAAGCACAAAAAGCAGTGGTTGCAATCCTAGCCTCTATAAAACAGACTCTAAACCAACAAAGATCAAAAAAGACAAGGAAGGGCATTACATAATGGTAAAGGAATACATACAACAAGAAGAACTAACTATGCTAAATATATAACCCAATACAGGAGTACTCAGTTTCATATAGCAAATTCTTAGAGACCTATAAGGAGACTCAGACTCCCAAAGAATAATACTGGGAGACTTTAACACCTTACTGTCAATATTAGACAGAACAACGAGACAGAAAATTAACAAGTATATTCCTGACTTGGACTCAGCTCTGGACCGAGAGGACCTAATAGACATCCACAGAACTCTCCACCCTAAATTGACAGAATATACATTCTTCTCAGCACCACATAGTACTTCTAAAATTGACCACATAATGGGAAATAAAACACTCCTCACAAAAGCAAAAGAATGGAAATCATAACAGTCTCTCAGACCACAGTGCAATCAAATTAGAACTAGGAGTAAGAAACTCACTCAAAATTGCACAACTACATAGAAACTGAACAACTTGCTCCAGAATTACTATTGGGTGAATAACAAAATTAAGGCAGAAATAAATAAGTCCTTTGAAACCAATGAGAACAAAGAAACAATGTACTGAAATCTCTGGGACACAGCTAAAGCAGTGTTTATAGGGAAATTTATGGCATTAAATGACTATAAGAGAAAGCGGGAGAGATCTAAAATTGATACCCTAACATCAAAATTAAAAGAACTAGAGAATCAAGGGAAAAACAATTAAAAAGCTTGCAGTAGGCAAGAAATAATGAAGATCAGAACAGAACTGAAGGAGGTAGAGATATGAAAAACTCTTAAAAAATATCAGTGAATCCAGGAGCTCGTTTTTTGAAAAGATTAACAAAATAGATAGACCACTAGCCAGACTAATAAAGAAGAAAAAAGAGAAGAATCAAATTGACACAATAAAAATGATAAAGGGAATATCATCACTGATCCCACAGAAATACAAACTACCACCAGATAATACTTATAAACAAACACTTCTATGCAAATAAACCAGAAAATCTAGAAGAAATGGATAAATTCCTGGACACATACACCCTCCCAAGACTAAACCAGGAAGAACTTAAAACCCTAAATAGACCAATAACAAGTTCTGAAATTAAGACTGTAATTAATAGTCTACCAACAAAAAAGCCCAGGACCTGACAAATTCATGGTCAAATTCCACCAGAGGTACAAATAGGAGCTGGTACCATTCCTTCTGAAACTGTATCAAACAACAACAACAAAAAGGGATTCCTCCCTAAGTCATTTTATGAGGCCAGCATCATCCTGATACCAAAACCTGGCAGAGACACAACGAAAAAAAAAAAATTAAGCCAATATCCCTGATGCACATTGATGCAAAAATCCTCAATGAAATACTTGCAAACTGAATTCAGCAGCACATTATAAAGCTTATCCACCACAATCAAGTTGACTTCATCTCTGGCATGCAAGGCTAGTTCAACATAGGCAAATTAATAAATGTAATCCATCACATAAACAGAACCAATGACAAAAAACACGTGATTATCTCAAGAAATGCAGAAAAGGCCTCCGATAAAAATCAACATTTGTTCATGCTAAAAACACTCAATAAACTAAATATTGATGGAACGTGTCTCAAAATACTAGGAGCTATTTATAACAAACCAACAGCCATTACCATACTGAATGGGCAAAAGCCGGAAGCATTCCCTTTGAAAACCAGCGCGAGACCAGGATGCCCTTTCTTACCACTCTTATGCAGCATAATATTGGAAGTACTGGCCAAGGCAATCAGGAAGGAGAAAGAAATAAAGGGTATTCAAACAGGAAGAGAGGAAGTCAAATTGTCTCTATTTGCAGATTACATAATTGTGTATTTAGAAAACCCCATCATCTCAGCCCAAAAACTACTTAAGCTAAAAAGAAACTTCTGCAAAGTCTCAGAATACAAAATCAATGTGTAAAAATTACAAGCATCACTATACAGCAATAACAGACAAACAGAAAGCCAAATCATTAGTGAACTCCCTTTCACAATTGCTACAAAGAGAATTAAATGCCTAGGAATACAACTAACAAGGGATGTGAAGGACCTCTTCAAGGACTGCAAACCACTGCTCAAGGAAATGAGAGAGGACACAAACAGATGGAAAAACATTCCATGCTCATGGATAGGAAGAATCAATATCATGAAAATGGCCATACTGCCCTAAGTAATTTATAGATTCAATGCTATCCCCATCAAGCTACCATTGACTTTCTTCACAGATTTGGAAAAAAACACCTTAAACTTAATATGGAACCAAAAAAGAGCCCACATAGGCTAGGTGTTTAAAAAAACACCTTAAACTTAGTATGGAACCAAAGAAGAGACATGGGAGTTATTGTCTTTTTCCTTTTTCTACTCTCCTACTGGCTTTCCCTTTGGTCAGACACAAATGGTAGGCAGACCACAAGGAACTGTGTTGATGTATTGTCATTGGGTACAGGCAGAGCTTGGAATGCTGGAAAAGCAGAGGGGCATAGGGCAATATTCAATGTAATATGGAACATTTTACATGAATATAGAAAGAACAAAGCTAGAGGCATCATGCTATCTCACTTCAAATTACATTACAAGACTACAGTAATCAAAACAGCATGGTACTGGTACCAAAACAGAGATGTAGACTAATGGAACAGAACAGAGGCCTCAGAAATAATGCCACACATCTACAACCATCTGCTCTTGGACAAACCTGACAAAAACAAGCAATGGGGAAAGGATTCCCTGTTTAATAAATGGTGTTGGGAAAACTGGCTTGCCATATGCAGAAAACTGATACTGGACAACTTCTTTACACCTTATACAAAAATTAACTGAAGATGGATTAAAGACTCAAACGTAAGACCAAAAACCATAAAAACCCTAGAAGGAAACCTAGGCAATAACATTAAGGACGTAGGCATGGGCAAGGACTTCATGACTAAAACACCAAAAGCAATGGCAACAAAACCTAAATAGACAAATGGGACCTAATTAAAGAAAAGAGTTTCTGCACAGCAAATGAAACTATCATCAGAGTGAACAGGCAACCTACAGAATGAAAGAAAATTTTTGCAATCAACCCACCTGAAGAAGGGCTAATATCCAGAATCTATAAAGTACTTAAACAAATTTACATGACAAAAACAACCCCATCAAAAAGTGGGTGAAGTATATGAACAGACACTTCTCAAAAGAGGACATTTATGCACCCAACAAATATGTGAATAAATGCTCATCACCACTGGTCATTAGAGAAATGCAAATCAAAACCACAGTGGAATACCATCTCTCACCAGTTAGAATGACGATTATTAAGAAGTCAGGAAACAACAGATGCTGCAGAGGATGTGGAGTAATAGGAACACTTCTACACTGTTGGTAGGAGAGTAATATAGTTCAACCATTGTGAAATAAAGTGTGACAATTCCTCAAGGATCTAGAAATAGAAATACCATTTGACCCAGCAGTCCCATTACTGGGTATATACGCAAAGGGTTATAAATCATTCTACTATAAAGACACATGCACTTGTATGTTAATTGTAGCACTATTTACAATAGCAAAGACTTGGAACCAAACCAAATGTCCATTAATGATAGACTGGATAAAGAAAATGGGGCACATATACCCCATAGAATACTATGCAGCCATAAAAAGAATGAGTTCATGTCCTTTGTGGGGACAGTAGTGGATGAAGCTGGAAACCATCATCCTCAGCAAACAAATACAGGAACAGAAAACCAAACACCACATGTTCTCACTCATAAGTGGCAGTTAAACAAAGAAAACATATGGGCACAGGGAGGGGAACTGCACACACCAGGGCCTGTCGGGAGATAGGGGCAAGGGGCAGGACAGCATTAGGAGAAATACCTATTGTAGTTCAGATTACATTGAATATTGCCCTATGCCCCTCTGCTTTTCCAGCATTCCAAGCTCTGCCTGTACCCAATGACAGTACATCAACACAGTTCCTTGTGGTCTTCCTACCATTTGTGTCTGACCGAAGGGAAAGCCAGCAGGAGAGTAGAAAAAGGAAAAAGACAATAGCTCCCATGTCTCTGGCTCTTTCCCTGTGGAGGTTTTCCAGCCTAGCCATGTGTCATCTTCTAAGTGAAGACCACGAATCTTGGCAAGGTGTCTTCTCTTGTTTCCTGTAACCTCATATTCTCCTTATTTTTCCTGTAACCTCATCTTCTCTCTATTTTAAAGGTAATAAGTGTCCCATGTTTTCTATAACCTCATCTTCTCCTTATTTTAAGGGTAATAAATGTCCCATGTTACTATGCCCTCTCCTTTGATTTTTCTGTAGCTTGTAAATACTTTCATGGAAGACTCTTCAAATTCTCAATTTGATAATGCAATCTATTTTTTGCTGAAGTCCTGACTGAACATTAGCTGAAATTTAGCATTAGGTAATAATTCCACAAGTGCAAGGCATAATATCCAGGTTGCATTTTTCTGGTAATAATTAACGATTTTTGTAATTTTATGTCCATCATCTTACACAATCCACTTTAAAAACAATAATATATGTTTTCAGGTAAGGAATCTTTTTTAGGCTGTTCCACAGAGCAAATGCAGCTAACTGGCATATACTTCAAAAATCAATCCCTTGCAAATAAATAAAAAGGTAAATGATAGAGTTCAATGAAGCAATCTACAATATTTCTTGACAAGGTATCACCAATAATTTTTCACCAATCTTTGATGCTAATTCTGTGAGAGATTAGAAAACCAAAATAAGGATCATGAAAAAATCAACATGAAAACCTTAGTTTTAGATTCCAGTAAAACCAAACGGCAGCCAGGAGATATGTTCTGGGGAAACTGAAACTACCTGAAATTTCCATTTCTCCACTGTATTAGGAATTTGGAGACAGAGGTCAATATTTTGTGGGAATAAATAGTAACAAAAATTCCATAGTGCCGATTTCATAGTCACTTGTATTTGTATTATTTGTATGAGAAACATAATGCATGAGTTTTGTTTGTTTTTTTTTTTTTTTTTGGTTAGGATTGCTCTTTATTTCATTTTTATTTGTACTTGTTTGAATGTCATATAGTAAATAGATGATCACATTAGGTAATGATTTTGAGGAAGTAATGTTCTCAGCACCAAAACTATTCCTGGATCTTGAGAAATTGTGGTTACATTTCTACATTTCTCGAATACAATGAGCCAAGTTACTTAAAAACAGAATATATGCTTTGAAGTGTTTTGTATACAAGAATTGGCACTGATGGTTATAGCTACAAATCATAGTTCCATGTTTAGTGTTATTCACTATTTAAAATTATCCAAATTCTCAAACCAAATCTCAACATATGTTTTCTTACACAACAAACCAGAATTTGATTTTCATCTCATTTATCAAAATTTTACTCTATTGCCTCTATGTTTTACAAGCCAAATATCAGGGAAGTAGGGAGTTATGCATTTAAAAACAGCTTTTGAAACTAAGTGTTAAAATTATCTCAAAAGATTTAACTGGATTGTAAGCAGTAGCTTCCAAACTGAATTAACCTAAATTATTAAAAATAATAGCTTTCTTCTCTTTTCTACTTAAAACAGTGTGATATTAGAGAGTGGAAATGTAATAGCAAGTCTGTAGAAGGCAACTTTTGAAAACAGAGTAGCTCCATCTATAGAAAATCTTCTTTTCATTTGAAACTGAACTATTTTATGGATGCTGAAAGTTTTTCAAAAGGATATAACTTATGGCTTAAAATGAGAACTTAAACAATATAATAACATACCATGACTAGTCATTTTTTCATTCATGTAAACAAATCATCTCATAACTCATGAAAGTAACAGATATTGAAATGGCAACTGGTGAAATACTTTAAACTCTTTAAATTATATACATATATTAGCAAAGTGACTCAAGATTGGATTTTTTTTTTGCCACAAATATAATTGATTAACTAAATACATGTGGGAAGTTATTGCTCATTTGATATAAATTATTTTATTCCATGATATTTTTACATAAGAGCCAAAATAATTTTTTTAATTTGAATTCTACTGCTAACTGTGTTTCTCTCTTTAGATCCATCATTTTTATCTATTTAGATTACATTTTAGGTGAAGAAAATATCCTAAAACTTTATTGAGAGTTTTAAATGACAGGAACAAATCATTTCTATGGATAATAAACACTTGATAGGAAAAAAAAAGAATATGTAATCTTTTAGTTCATGTGTAAGGCATTGTTAACAAGAATGATCTGGGTAGTGTTTAATTTTTAATGTAGTTTGTTTGTTTATATAAGTATAAATTGGTTCATCTTATTTAAATTGCTTGGTCATGAAATTGTGTTTTTAATATGTTTATGTAATCATTTAAAATAATTTGTCAAATTCACATAGTTTCTACATGATTGGCATTAAAGCTTTTATTGCTAGTGTTAATGAGAGCTTTGGATTATATGTGTCAGAAGTACCTTCTAATCAAACAATAAAATCGAAGGGTTGATTGCAGCTGAATGGATTTTGTTAAAAAAGTTAAGATTTTGCTTTCGAAGAGTTATATGAAGACATATAATTTAATAAGTGTAGTTCTAGGACAAGAAAGAAAAATACAGAATAGAAAAACATTTTCTTGCCCTAGGTATGGTTACAAATATTCTAACTGCTGTATGCTCTATTTGTCTTGGCTTTTTGAAATGTCTGTATCTCTTCCTCTAAACTGCTCTTGTATAGTGTCTCTTCAATAGAAAATGCATTTTCATTGCCAGTATGTCACAAAATGTCATTACATGCATCTTGGTATCACAATGCTTTGCTGAGTGAAGCATTAAAAAGAGGAGGAGAATGTTGTATAGACACTACAATGTTGTATAGACACTATCCATTGGTTTATGTAGATTACCTGATGTAGTTACTCAACTGAAGAAGAAAGTATTTTCTTGGGGATCTTTTTATTCTCAAATTTTTAGGGCAATTTTAGAAAGTGACAGACTCTTCTTCTCTAGGTTTTATTTAAAACACTTAGTAAATTCTCCTTCATTCATTTAAAAAGTATTATTGAGTACCTATTTCAAATAGGCATTTTGCAAGAAACTTATTATAAGAGAAATGAAAAGAGCTTTCACATTTCTGGTCCCCATTGCCTAGGTAGATGATGGTGACATTAATCAAGGTAGGGAATGCAGGGAGAATAAGATCTTTTAAAATAGTATTTTTCCTTGACCTCTTATTCTATTTACAACAATTTGCTTGGGAGCCATAAATTAAACTTATTAAGTTAGCTTGGAAGGTCTAAAATTATTTTTTTTTAGTTTATTTCATAAATTTTAATTATCAAGGTATTTATGGATTTCCTCTCTCTTTGTTACTTGTAAATTTCTGTAGTTTTTAATGAGTCTAAAACTCCAAAATGAAAATGCGTATGTCACCAGGAAAAGAGTCTGGCTGCTCACCATTTGTAGAAAGAAGCCAAAATAATAATAGATGTAATGAAAAAGAGAGCGAGACTTTGTGCCAGCACGGGGAAGAGCAGGAAACAATTCCACTCTTCAATTTGTAGAGGGAATGCAGTGGTTTTTAAAGAAAGGTTTTGGAATACAGAAGAGGCAAAGGGCGGGGCTAGGAGGTGCCAGGCTGTTTGACTTGCTCGGATGGCTCATCTTGAGCTCTTGCTCCATCTGGTGAAAGGGCTGGCACTATCATGGGTCTTATCAGGTTATAAATTATCACAGTCACGCTCAATCTTCTTCTTTTTTTTTTTTTTTGAGACTGAATTTTGCACTTGTTGCCCAGGCTGGAGTGCAGTGGCACAATCTCACCTCACTGCAACTTCCACTTCCGGGTTCAAGCGATTCTCCCTCTTCAGCCTCCTGAGTAGCTGGGATTACAAGTATGTGCTACCACACTCGTCTTATTTTTTGTATTTAGTATTTATCAGAGACAGGGTTTCACCATGTTGGCCAGGCTAGTCTCAAACTCCTGACCTCAGGTGATACACCTGCCTCAGCCTCCCAAAGGTCTGAGATCACAGGCGTGAGCCGCAGCGCCCGGCCAATCATAGCCAGTCTTATAGTCAATCTTCAGTTGCAAGTGGGTACCCGCATTGAAGTAATCATTTGCTGGGGAAAGAATTCGGAGGTGTCTGGTCCATTATCAGGATCTGACCATTGAAGGCTCTAAAGAAATATATGACTTATAAGTGAGTATGATATGATGTGTGCTTAAAAAGCATCTAGGTAAATCGATATGCATAAGTCATGGGAGCACAAAGCAGACAAGGGAAAGGAAAGAAAACATTTCGGGGTTGTAAGGTTTATCTCAGAGCTACATCTTGAAACTGGGTTAGGGGTAGGAGGAAAGGGGAAAGAAAAAAAATTTAAATACAGTTTGAGGCTAAGCTGCTAAGCTGTTCAGTTACACATATATTAAAGGAAAATATTTTGCCTATTCCAAAAAAAAAAATTGAAGACATACCAAGAAAAATATCTTTCCCTGAAGATACTTTGAATTTGCTTTCCCATCTTATTTAATTTTCTTTGATATTGTCAGATTCTAGATCTTAGGAAAAAGTTATTTAATCTCATCAGGCTTAGACATTCTTTTTTTCAACTTTAGCAAGACATATAATATTTACAATGACAATAGTACACAATTTAATGAAATTGATTAAATTAGTAGTAATGCTCATAATGTACAGATTTGCATTAAACTGAACACATTTCCCTTTTATTTCACTTGGTTATTAGAGCTGTAAATACGGGACACGTTACACTACAATAACTGAAATTGACCATTGCATAAAATGTGCTTCCATAGTGTCTTGTGCATATAAAACTCTAAAGTAATTTATTTCTCTTTCAATTTGTGATATACTTTAGCATATAGGTGGTGCTTAATGCCTCTGACTCTCTCATCACTCAAAGAACTTGGTTCAAGGGCACTATGAGGCCACAGTACTGGAAGATAGACACTTCAGATACGAGCGAAGATTAAATCTTCCTATACTCACATAATGGGGCCACTTTGAATTCCCTCTTTTAATCTTTGCTTCATAGCTGATGAAGGAGAAAAAGAAAGATAGGGAGAAAGAGATGGAGGTGGAGGAGGAGGAGGAAAAAAGGGTGGAGGAGAAGGAGAGGAAGAAAAAGAAGAAAGCGCTTGTAATGTGCTAAGTAATTTTCATGCATCACTAAGTTATATTTAATCCTCATTAAAAAAGATATTATTGTAACTTAAAATGATAATTAGTGTTGGAATATTTACTATATGCTAGGAATGTTCTAAGGAATTTACATGGGATAATTGACTATAACTTGGTAATAACTATGAAGTAGGTACTACTGTTATTCTCAGTGCTGTAGTCATCATAATGTTATATTGCATAATATTCATTAAAAATGTGGACTCTGAACTTTCTCTGTAGTACAAGAGAAATAAGCAGGCATTCCCAGGTATGACTTTTCTTTCTGTTATGTAATCTTATCTTTCTTACTGTCTCAATCTTTGCAGAGGGTCGCTGCTCATTTATTCCCCAAAATGTAAAAATGCAAAGACTGTGTGACTGCATCAGACTTATTGAATTGTTGAGCTACCAAAAGAGAAATAAAATATGGAATGACAATGTTTTATGGCAATTCACAAATTGTTCATATTAATGACTATTAATATGACTGTCTTGGGGAACAATTGAAAGGGAAAAAAGGAGGTCTTTAGAGCAGATTCTCTTTTGTATACATTAACACAAAATCTTAGCTAACTAGGCTGACCAGTTTCTCCTACCCACTATTGCGATATAATTTTATGTTTTATAATAGTAATAATAATTATTGGAAATTAGGTAGCCTAATTTAAATGAGGCTTTACTGGCCATCCTTTTTTGTGTTAAAAAGACAGTATTGAAGTTTGTGAGTCCTAAGTACTTTTCAGCTTTAATATTTGCTTTTCTATATGACCTTCACAGCAAATTGATAGTGCACAAATAATTTAAGGTTTGCAACTTCAGAACACAAAGTTTTTAAATCTCACCTTGGTTTAAATAACACAAGTCTCAGTTCTATATCCAAAACTCTTGGGGCTAGATGTGTTTAATAATTCTAAATTTGTCAAGTTTTATAAGGTTAATTTGATGCATACATTGTGTATTGTGTAATTCTCACAGTAGGATCGGCACTTCACATAGTAATCAAACGTTAATATATATGCAGCAAAATGTATGCATATCACTCTAAGCTAGATAAGCACTATAAATAGCAATACATTGGTTCAGGACTGGTAGGTTATGTTAAAAAAATGGTTTTCCAAAAGATTTGTGATTTCGATGCTTTTTGGATTTCAGAGTTGTGGATGATAGATTGTGTACTGGTAGTATATATTCCTGATACATTTAATAAAACATTGTTTTTAAAGATCTTAGTTCTGTGCAAAATCTTAGCTACTTTTCTCAAATTTACAGTGCAAATATGTTAGAGTTGGATACCAGTAAGAGAGAATATTTTCTGTTCACCTATATAAACATGCATTAGCAAAATGCAGAATGGAAGCTATAAAAATATCTTATAATCCACATACAATGACCTTTAAAATGAATATTAGGTTGGTGAGAAAGTAATTGCATTTTGCTATTCCTTTGGTTAAAACTGAAACAACTTTTGCACCAACCTAATCATATGGATTGCAAAAGTAATAATGAAATGAAATCATAGTAAAAATATTAGCTGTGGAATGCATATCTAGTTAAGATAGAAATATCAATAATATTATATAATATTATCATATATTATGACATTTATTCACATGAATAGATTTGAAAATCTAGGCTCTTTTCAGATGCAGAAATTCCCAAGCTGCAGTTTTCCTCTCTTACTTAAAGTGTTCTATTCCTCCACTTCCCTGTTTGCCATGTAGCTGCTATGATCACCTTGTACATTATTAATCAATTATTTTCTATCAGGACAAATACCTGCATATGAGGACCTTTTCATGCAACCTTAAAAAAGGATACAGCCATGTTTAAGTATTCCTAAACTTTGGGAGTAATAAAGACCTCACCATTGCTAATAAATACCAATTGTTACCATAAATACATATGAAACGAAACAATTAAAATATAAAATTGTTTAAAAACCTACACTGTGGACTACGGTTCCTGCAAACTCAGGAACAAATACCACTGGATCTAAATAATAATCCCCACAGTGGTTTTTGGAGTTTACAACACACAAAAATACTAATTATGTTTTGGTTTCAGCAATCCAGTTTTCTCTTTTTTTGCCACGATTTCTATGGAAGTAAGTTAGATCTAAATAAACAGTTATCTCTCCAGTTAGTGCATGTTGATGACTTATAAAACTAAGTTGTCCTCCAAAGAGTAGTAGGATTAGAACATAAAATCTAGTTTAAGATGTTACAGAAAATGAGTGATTTTATTATTGTTCTGGGTATAAATTAGAGTAAGAATAATTTTTAAATATATGAAGTCTTATAACAATGACACATTTAAAAGTGCTGGTTATAAAATAAGTAGATCTAACTCAACAAATAAAAAAAGTTTGCTGCCAAAGAGTATCTTAACTTACAGAACTTAAAAATATACACCTTAGCTCTGGAGTATTTTAGTTTATTTTTTTTTAAGAACTCAACATGATTAGAAAACAAGATATTATTTTGACGTATATGTTTACTTAAAGCTAATTTAAGCATATTTACCCTTCGATGAGTAAAATCATAAGAAAAAAGTATTTATTCAAATAAAAATGCCAGAAATTAAGGCTATAACTTATTTACTGTCCTAGATGCCATTAAAAAAGCTGTTAGAAAACTCTAGTCGTCTAAGATAAAATATTTTCTTCCGTAAATGTTTTGGTTATGTAGCCAGTTTTTAGATTCTAGGTTCCTATACCTTAAAACAATTGTTGCATCTTAAAAATATTCTTGGAATCATTTTTGCATCTCTGAGATAGTGTAGTTCTGGTTGAAGGAAGAAACCAACTAAAAGTTTCTTAGAATACTTTCAACTCTGTAGGATTACAATTCCATTTAGCCTTCAGATATTTACTCCTCCATATGATATAAAACTTGCATCTAAAAATCTAAGTAAGTAAATCAGAATCAATATATTTTGAGGTCAAGAAGCTTTTATTTTCAATACTATAACTTGACAGTCTTTTATTTAGCATCTGAATAGTAGCTGGCATAATACTTAGAATAGTATAGACATCAATGGAGTCTGATTGTATGCAGAAAATATTCTTGGTCTCAATCAGAGTTTAAATGTCAATCTCCAAAATGTAATGAGTTTCACAATTGATTCATCATGCAATTGTCCAGAAACAGTAAGTGTATAGAAAATTTGCTATATACTGTCTCTCAAACAAAGGAGTTAAAAGATGTTTCATGCAAGTTGAGTCTTTTCCTTTAACTTCAGAGATTTTTTATAAGATAACATCTCTTCTGAAGACAGATTGATAATAAGTTATGACTTTGAGGTCTTAGGCCAGTCTATGATATTATTGCCAGTTCAAAGAAAATTGTCTTTTGAATGACGTGTAATCTAACCTTCCACACTAATCATTTAGTAGGCCTAGCTAGTGTAGAGTTCAGATATTAAGAATACCCAGATTATAGATGTTATTCTTTTAACTACCTCTTCTTGAAAAATCAAATCTATGCTTTAAGATTCATATCCAAACTCTATTAAAAAATGAAGAGTGAGTCAATGAACTTTGTTTTATGTTTCCATATTGAATTCTGTATATAAACACAGCAAGAATAAAACTTAGAAACGTATTATAAATGTTTTGTGGTCATTCAAAATCTATTTAATATAGTAAAAAAATAGCTGATGTTTTCACAAGGTGGAAATATATACAGCAAAAATATATTTTTGTGTTTTAGTGTTTACGAAAATCTTGCAAAATTGAAGATGTATAAACTTCCATCTAGACACTTGATTTAAAAATAATATTAAAGTATCACTTCACAGAACAAGTTTTCTCACTTGCTTATGCATGTGATGATGGCAGATGGAGAAATGTCTAATGAAACCACTGATTAAAGACCAACTTCAAGGGTATTTGAAAGAAAGATACTTTAAAATATATAGATCTTAATTATTTTAATGTCTACTTCCAAAGGAAATCCAAAAGTCTCTGTCTTCACATGTTTTCCTTGAAGAGAAAGTTCTATTTTAATAGGAAATATGCATGAATCCTTTTTAATGATTAATATAATTTTCTTCACATATAGAGTGATAGAATTCTGACTAGTATTATATTTGCTTTACATTTCTTTTTAACACTCCTTTAGCCACCAATATTGGCAAACAAAGCTATTCATATTGACTAAAACATTTCATCTACAGCTTCAAACATTTTTAGATGAAAATTCATCTGGAGGGTTTGCTTCCTTATTTTAAACGGTATTAAAATTTCCCTGTTAACTTATTTCTTTATATCTTGCTTGATTGCTTTATTTTCAAGAAAGTGTCATACTATAAAGAGCACAATTACTTTAATAAAGAATAACACAGCATGAGGATAAATTGCAACTACATCAATAGGAATTGGTAACTAGTATAGAAATATTATTCTTGCCTACAGCAATAGTTAAGGTTGAATTGAGTTGATAGGAAGAAAATCCAAAGCAAGAAAAGAAAATCTGAATTCTAGTTAAATACTGTGGGAAAATAGAATTAAAAATAAAATTTTATCCCAGTTCAGAAATCCTCTGCAGAAAGGTAGTAGAGAAAAAAAAAAATTTTTTTATTGTATATGTAAACTTTACACTAGAATGTAATGAGCATCACAGGCAATCTGCTAGGAGATTACAAAAACAGAAATCTCACTCTCATTAATAGATAGCCAAGAAGATATAACCCATTATGTATATGTTTTCAAAATACACAATAACTTTCAAGTGAGAGGACTTGAAAACATCATTAACCCATTCTAACTTTACCTGGTCATTAAAATGACTATCTGTGTTAGCTAAATAGCTTTATCTGAAAATACACACACACACATACACACGCACATACACACGTCATTTTCTTATGACAGTAGGTAGTTTTGCAGCTTGGGGCAAGGTGATCACCATGGAAGTTAGGTTCCTATCCATCCCCTGAAACAGGCAGATAGGGGTGCTATCTTCCTGGATGGTTGTATGTTAAAAAGATTGCTCCTATGTTCTTAAGAAAGACATTATTGGGTCATAAAAGGCCAACAGACAAAGGCCTATGTAGTCTTTAGAAGGATTTATATGCATTTTGAAGAGTTGAGAAAATACACATTTTCCAAGCTAAAATGCTCTGAAAAAACAAAGAGGAAATAAAAATATTTCATTTCCAACAGTGCTAGTTTTTTTTTTTTTTTGAGATGCAGTCTTACTGTGTCACCAAGGCTGGAGTGCAGTGGTGCGACCTCTGCTCACTGCAACCTCAGCCTCCCAGGTTCAAGCAATTCTCCTGCCTCACCCTCCCCAGTAACTGGGACTGCAGGCGCGCGCTGCCACGCTAATCGTTTGTATTTTAGAAAAGACAGGATCGGGGTTTCACCATGTTGGCCAGGCTGGTCTAGATCTCCTGACCTGGTAATCCCCCCGCCTCTGCCTCCGAAAGTTTTGGGATTAACAGGTGTGAGCCACCCCACCCGGCCTAATTTTTAATATTTTTTAATTATAAAATCAAACTTGCAAAGCAAGTTTCCTATGTCCCTTAATTCTTAAATACATGTAAATTTGAAAATGTATTCATTATTTCCACAAGAGATGCTGTAAATGCCCGAGCGGTTCACCTGCTCACTGCCTGGAAAAAGCCGATTCATCAAGACTAGAATTGCAATGGCGAAAGAGTAATTCGCGCAGAGCAGACGGTGTGGGAGACCAGAGTTTTTATTACTCAGATCAATCTCTCCGAGCATTGGAGAACCAGAGTTTTTAAGGATGATTTGGCGAGTATGGGCTTGTAAAGTGGGGAGGGCTGATTCGTTGGGTTGAAGATGAAATCATGGGGGGTCGAAGTGAGTTCTTGCTGAGTTCTGGGTGGGATCGCAGAACTGGTTGAGCCAGATTATCAGTCTGAGTGGTGTCATCTGCTGCATGGAAATACAGGGTCTGCAAAAGATCTCAAGCACTAATGTTAGGTTTTACAATAGTGATATGACTCCAAGGAGGAATCTGGGGAGGCCCAGACTCTTGCAGCCAGAGGCTGCGTGGCCCCGAAACCTTGAGATATCCAACCTTGTAGCTAACTTGTTAGTCCTACAAAGGCAGACTGGTCCCCAGGCAAGAAAAGGTTTTTCAGGAAAGGGCTGTTATCCATTTTGTTTTAGAATTTAAACTATAAATGAAATTCCTTCCCAAGGCCAGTTCGGCCTACATCCAGGAATCAACAGAAAGTTTAGAGGTTAAAAGGAAGATGGGGTCAGTTAGGTCTGATCTCTTTCACTGACATAATTTTCTCAGTTATAATTTTGCAAATGTGGTTTCAATGCTATCCTTAATTTAAACACTGTCAAAGTTATTCTGTTCATTAGATATTTAAATACAGATCCAAAGACCCTTTGCGGTTTATAAATTTTCCTTCACCATATTCAAGAAGACTTATGCTAAGGAATTATGGGGGAAAAAATGAAGCCATCCCTTGTAACTCTTGATTTCCGAGATTTGAACTGATTAGTGGTTCATTTGGGGACCAATCTAATCAAGTCTTAGAGATTCTGAACTGAGTAGGTTCTCCAGGAGGTACTTTGCTGATGAAAGTGAGGTTAGATGTTCAATTGTTAATGAAAACTGAAGAAATATTAGATATCTATAAGTTAGTTTCATTTATCTTACAAATAAAATGGCAACCCTGATTATTTAATGGACTTTTCATAGATAAGACTATGACTAGTACCTACATTTCTTAACTGAGCAATGTTTCCTCATTATACCACATTGCCCCTTCATTGATTTTCATTCCTGATAATACAGTAGTCATCCCCATTATCAAGTGATATGGTCCAAGACCCCCTAGTGCATGCCTGAAACCTCAGGTAGTACCAAATCCTGTATATACTATGTTTTTTCCTATACATAACAAACCTATGATGAAGTTTAATTTATAAATTAGGCACAAGATGTGATTAACAACAATAATTAAACAGAATAATTAATATAGTAAAGTAAAAGTTCTGTGATATGGTCTCTCTCTCTCTCTCTGTCAAAATTATGTACTGTACTTACTCTTCTTCTTCCTGAATCTGGGTAGCCATTCCTTACTTCCAATAACTGGGTTAGTGTCACTCATTTCAGGGAATTCTTTGCTGAAGTCTGTGTACATTCAATGCTCTCTGGAAGAACACCTTGCTATCAATTGGAACATGTTGTCTGTTCATGTCTTCTCCCCACAAATTTAATGCTGGTTCCATCTTAACTAATTATTTATCATGCACTTTGGTTTAACATTTGCAATTTGAAGTGTGACAGCAAAACCAGAAAAACTTTCTTTATTCTTCTTCACAATTCTACAAATAGAAGATTCTCACCAAGGTTCTTAACAACCTCTGCACAGCACTTTTTCTTTCTTTCTTTATTAAGTCAAGAACTTTTGGACAGACATGATGGCTCATGCCTATAATCCCAGCACTTTGGGAGGCACAGGCAGCTGGATCACCTGAGGTCCGGAGTTTGAGACCAGCCTGGCCAACATGGTGAAACCCATCTCTACTAAAAAAAAAAAAAAAAAAAAAAAAATTGAAAAAAAAAATTAGCCAGGCCTGGTAGTGCACATCTGTAATCCAGCTACTAGGGAGGCTGAGGCATGAGAATCACTTGAACCTGGGAGATGGAAGTTACAGTGAGCCAAGGTCATACCACTGCACTCCAGCCTGGGCAACAGAGTAAGACTCCATCTCAACAAACAAACAAACAAAAGCCCTTTCTGATTTTTACCTAGAGGAAGCACTTTAAAGATTCTCTTCAGCACTCCAAATTGCAGCATCACCATTCTTGCACTTTGGGGCCATTATTAAGTAAAATACGGGTTACTTGACACAAGCACTGCAATACCACCACACTAGACCTAATCATCAAAATGGCTACTAAGTGGCTAATGAGCCAGGAGCATGCATATGTGGCTACACTGGACAAAGGGTTGATTCATGTCCTGGGCAGGATAGAATGGGACAGCACGAGATTTCATCACACTACTCAGAAAGGTGTACAAATTAAAACATATGAATTCCTTATTTCTGGACTTTTCATTTAATATTTTTAGACTGTAGCTGACCATGAGGAACTGAAGCAGTAGGATGCAAAACCACAAATAAGGGGCAATTACTGCATATCTCTTAACCCCTCACATAACCCCAAATGGAATCACAAGTTTAAGGTTCAATGTATTGAAATAACTCTGTAGAACTGAATAATATCTTAGTATATTCTATGACAGTTTATTCGAGTTTTAACATATCGTTCCATTCTCAGAATTTTCCCACTAGTCAAAATTCATAGAATTTCTCTCCAGAATATATTATTCTTTTTTAGTTTTTATAATCTGCAATGAGTTCAGAAGCCATGGCCTTTGATGTATATGCAGACTGCCTAGCAAGCTTTAAGTTTTTAGGCATAATTAATATTATGGTATTATATATGCGTATGTATATTTACATAAAATATCACTAGAAACATCAAAGGTTATTTATTGGGAGAAGGGTTAAGGGATAAAAGAAACAGTGGAATCATATCAAAATAACTTTCTTCAATGCAACAGCATTCCTCTGGGTCTGTATTAATAGTGCAGCACCACTGGGCCATAGCCGGCTGCAGTGCTTAAGTGAGAGTATGATATGGATTGTCTAAAAGTACTTCAGTTTGAAATGGAGGTTCTGCAGTTCCTAGTTACTGATGCTGTAGTTTGTAACATTATTTTTATTCAACTCTGACCAATGGAAAATTAAAACAACTTTGATCACTTTGGAAATTCTAGGCTTGGCTTTTCATTTGTAACTATCAATTATTTAAAGAATAGTTTAAAAGGGCTCTTGGAGCTCTTTTTTGGGGGAAAATTACAGTAATTTAGGTAGTAAATGTGAATGATCCCAAGTCTTTAGTTCCATATGGAATAAAAATACTTTATAAAACAGTCACATTGCCATCTACTGACAGCTTTTTATAAAAGAACCAACATTTTCTCATTAGCCCAACTGTCTGACTATGCACTTAAATGATCTATTACTTGACATGTGGCAGTACAAAAAAGAGAGGAGCATAGTGTATCTGTTACTCCATACCTCTGCTTGAAATAATCTCGCCATTCACAGCAACCATTTCAAGCTATTCAATGTTTCACTTTCATATACTACAATTAGATACATTTATTAATGGCATTATTGCATAGTATTTCATAGCTGGTAAAACTGTTTTTAGGAAAGTGACTACAGAGGGCATGTTAATAAATCTGCCCTGCATGTACAGTACATAGGGACTTGCTAATAGGATTTTCATAATAACAGCATTTATCTCACAGCACATTTTATAATACCAATCACTATATAACAGCAGTGTTGCTATTACGTTATGTGAAAAATAGGATTTGTGTTAAGTGCATGCATTCTAACCTGAAACACAAAAGTACAATGGTACTTGAATTACTTGTGCATCAAACCCTTTGCTTTCACATCCTTTTTTTTTTTTTGGAAACTTTTTTGCTTTTGCCAGAGTTGATATAAGAAACACATCTAATACTATTATAAAAAGATCAAAAATTTACATCTGTACTTCCAATGAACTAGTAGCTCTAAAGTATAGCATCCTGATAAACAGTAGCTATGATCCTATGGATAGTAATAACCAAGTCTTCCCATAGTTAGTAGTAATCAGCTCACATATCAAATGCAATTCACTTCCCAATTTAATTCTTAGAATTATGTTATTAATTATCTTTCTTCCATGTTCTAAGACTCAGAGCTTACAATTAAACTTGAACTTTAAAGTACAGTTTTATCTTTCCACAAAAGTCATGAGTACTTACATCAGTTTTTCCGATAACCACATGCTGTGCATGTTTTACAACTTGAAAAAAAAGAGGAAAAAGAACATACACAAATTTTGGCCAGTCATAATAATAGCTTGCAAAATAATTAATACACAAAAGCTGAGCTATGACCCTTTTGTAACAATAACTATGTAACTCAGTTACTCATAATCTTTGCAAACAGCGAGGACATTTTTTTAACCTAAAATCGCTTAGAATAGCTTAAATATATTTAAAATTGATTTAGGAGATATATAGTTAGCTTACTGTTTTACATGTTTTTACCTAAAATTAATCAATGAATGGAGAACATACATTATTGCAGAATTGAAAGCCATGCACTATTCAAGTAGGGCACACCGTCATGTATTTTGTCATAACTGGCTCTACCTGGATTTATTATGAAACAGAGGGAGTTAAAGGTTTCCTTGACTGAAGATCCAAGAAAGCAGAACATTCTGCTCTGAGAACTCCAGCTGAGTTTGAATAAGAAATCATTCAAGAAGAGATGAAAGGCCTAGATTTTGCTGCCTTTCAACTAGTTCTAAATTAATGTTAAAGATTTTTGCTGCATTTCCTGACCTTGCAAAATAGAGTATTTCCAAATGATAATTCAGTTATAGTCACTATTCAAAAAATCAAGATAGAAAGACATTTAGGCTTTCCTTTCCCCCATGCAATTCACTTAATGCAAAAAGAAAATGCGTAGATTATAGAACAACTCCATTAAAAGAACTGATTTTTTTCATAGAAACTCTATAATGAATTTTTATACTTAAATCATAATTTTTTAACTTTATACTGTGTATTTCTTATTAAAACTAGCTTATTTGGAATAGAAAAGTATTTTACATTCAATATGACAGTTAACCACAAAAGCAAAAATACCAAGCAAATCAAAACAACAGAAAATACAGAAAATTTTGTGGTGACAGACTGGTAAGAGTTTGAACTGGTAAGAGTGAGGGGTGACTTTAATTGGGCAGAAGTCAGCCCGTAAAAAAATAGAAACACTCTATGGGAGCTCTGCTTCTATTTTTCTCCGGAAACTATATTAAAACGAAAGGTGCCTGTCCTCACCTATGACTATTCAGCGCTCTGATACAAGTATCTTCAAGAATAAAATCAGAACAACAAAGACATCCTGTGCTTATGGGTAGCTGACAAAATGGGGAATAAATTTGGAAAACTACTTTCCTACACCTTCTCCTTCAAACTCCCTGATTGGTGGATTAGTATCTATTGCAGAGACACTAATTCTAAAGCTAAATTTTCTTGGGAGTCAAGGGGTGAAACAAAAAAAGCATTTGCTCAATGGGGTCAAATGGGGTCTGCCATTATTCATGGTTTATTGATGACTGGGGTTTTCCCCTTTGGGGCTCATCCATCTACCTTTCCCCAAAAATTCCTTTAGCGCATTGGAGTTGATACTTTATTTCTGATTTTCATAAGCATTGACAGAGTTGCTTTTATTCCTAAGGGAACATAAACTCCTAGATACAAATAACAAGACACATGAAAAGGATACTACTGCTTTTGTCAGAAGTAGAGTTACTAAAACATATTTATCAAGATTTAAAACTAGCCAGATAAACTGAAAAAGAAATGGAAAGATATTATAAAGATGCAGCAAGAATAGGAAAACATACAAAATAAATAGAATATATCATATACAGTAGATGAATAAAATAGGTAGAATTAAGTTATATGGATAGAAATGAGAAATGTATTAGTAAATTGGAAGATTGGTTCAAGAAAACTTCTCAGAGACAGAAATAATTAAAAACATAGAAAAGATGAAAAGATAAGCTAAGGAATAGGGAGATTAGAGACCAAAGTGCTAGTACTTAGATAACATATTTATTTCAAAAACATAAGAAATAAAAATGAAGAGTGATACTCAAAGTAATAATGAATGTATATTTCCCAGATGATTATTTTTAAGAAAAGTTGTCCCTGTTTGAAAGGCCCCTGAAAGTGCTAAAGAGGAATGATGAAGAAAACTCATATTTATATTTTGCAGGGGAATTATAGAATATCAGAAAGTGAAGAAGGCTTAAATAGAAAGATTGCATGATAAGCGAGCCTCAGGGTGTGAATGACATCAGAACTGCAAGCAAGGTGCCCAGAGTTAGGGCTAACAATTGTGTAAAGAAAAATTATCAAAATCATGAAAATAAGGTCAAAAGAGTATAGAAACATTGTTTATCAAGCTCACTCAAAGATTATTTCATCGTCTAGGGGAATGTATTTTTGTTTGAATTTTACTATTAATTAAAGGGTTGAGACTCTCAAAAGTTATGCATTAACTCCTTATTATTTGATAAAGATGCAAGTAATATTCATTTTAAAAGGATAACCTCCAACATTTGGTTTTTACTGTTCTGTCAGACAATAACCAATTCTGTATTTAAACTTTAAAATACTATAAAATCCCAGTTCCTAAAACGCTTTCGGAAACAGCTTCACCCTCTTACTGGTTCAATCATTAATGAGTTAATAAATCGTTGATAAACATCCATTTCATGTTTGTATTTCAGTAATTTTAACTTGTGAAAATTAAGCTTTGGCGTCTGGAATCTGGAAGTGATATTTTGCAAGAAAAAATATTTACAGAATCTTTTGTATGTCTACATCTTCCATAATCCGGAATATTTTTCTTGAAAACAACTATGCTTAAGATCTATGGGAATGACATTTGTTCCTTCTATAGGAATTTGTAAAGATTAAATAAAATAATACATATAGAGCACTTACCACAATACATGACTGAATGAGCACTCAACAAATGTCAGCCCTTGCAACTTTCACTCTTAAAAATGACCAAAAGAAATATGTAATTTAGCCTAAAAATCATTTATGTAACAACATAGACTTGGAAAAATTCAGATCCTTAGGAGCCAAAGAGAAAGCTTTAGAAACCTCTGTGGCATATTTATGTTTCATCCTGCACCTATGTATACTTTGATATTTAGTAAAAATAGTATTGAGTATGAACTGTTTACTTATAGTTGAACACTTTGAAATTATCCAGTTAAATATCTGTCAGGCACCAAAAGAAATGCAATATCTGTCTTTTTTATTTTCTACTGAAGCTTAAATGTATTAAGTAATGTCTCTGGCTGTTCCAGAAGAGTTCTCATTCCTTTGGTTTGCAAATTAGAAAGTTCGGAATTTTAAAGTTTTATTTTACAAAAAAGGAAGAATTCAAGTTTTTAGAAAATACAAAGAAATCAGAACTGTAGCTCAAAAAAAAAAAAAAGTTAAAGATTGCATTAGCTTTAGGAAATTTATCAGGTAGATATTAGAGTAAAAAGGACAAACTAAAGCAAGAAAGTCTGCTTCACGTGTGTGTGTGCGTGTGTGTGTGTTTTAAAGAATATTTGAGTCTTTTGCTTCTCAGGTAACATAACTATTGTGTGTTTATTCAAATGGATTTTTTTTCATTCAGGTTAAAATGTTTTAAGGCATATGTGTGTAACTAACTGGATATTCCAAAAATACACTATTGGCATTTCTGAAAACTGCTTTAATACTGAGAATACAATGCAAATGGTACAATATGTAACCATAACTGATGTGAAATCACTAAGCAAAAATCATGTCTGGTTTTGTTTCAGTATGGAATAGTGAACATTTTTAGTGACTAAAAATTAAACATTAATAAAACCAGAAAGCAACTCAAAGAGCAGAGGAATAGAGTATAATCCTACTTTTAGATGAATAGATTATATGATTATACATTGACATAGATAATACACGCATGTAGATGTGTGTATATATACATAGATAATAGAGATATATTTATGTCACACTATTAATTTATGGATAGATACAAGATGAAATAAGACAATTAGGGTTGCTAGCCTTTTCAAGCATGTTTTTCTATACTTTTACTCTCAAAAGGTGAAAGTCTACTTTGATTTAGATAAAATATTAAAGGAAAGGCAGAGAAAAAGTAAGTGTCTCTTTGATGCAATGAAATTTTTTGGTATACTAGGTGAAAACATTGGTAAACAAAATTGGGCCACATTTCAGAATAAGAAACAAGAAAACAGAACCAAGATACAGGCATATGTTGGTGATATCACCATTCGGTTCCAGGCCACTGTAATAAAGCAAATATTGCAGTAAAGTGAGTCACACATTTTTTTTTCAATGCATATAAATTTTATGTTGGCATCACCCCTAATGAGAAAGCCAGGTATTGACTTCTTCTTTTTAGTTATAAAAGTTTGAATGGCATCTTCTTTGAATAGAAAGCTGTTTCTTGTACATTAAAAAACTGTTTAGTGTAATTATCTTCCTCAATGATCTATCCCAGATCGTCTGGATAACTTGCGGCAGCTTCTACATCAACAGTTGCTGCTTCACCTTGCACTTTCGTGTTACAGAGATGACTTATTCCCTTCAACATTATGAACCAATCTCTGCTCGCTTCCAACTTTTCTCCTGTAGCTTCTTCGCCTCTCTCAGTCTTCACAGAATTGAAGAGACTTAGGACTTTGCCATGGATTAGGCTTTTACTCAAAGGAATACTGTGGTTGGTTTTATCTTCTATCCAAACCACTAAAACTGTTTATATCAGTAATAAAGCCGTTTCACTTTATCATTCATGTGTATGCTGGAGTAGCATTTTTAATTTCCTTCAAAGATTTTTTTCTTTGCATTCACAAATTGGCTAACTGTTGAGTTAAGAGGCCTAGACTTTGGCCTACTTTATTTTTTGATATGCCTTCCTCACTAAGCTTAATCATTTCTACCTTTTCATTTAAAGTAGGAGATATGTGACTCTTCCTTTCATTTGAACACTTAGAGGCCACTGTAGGGTTATTAATTAACCTGATTTCAGTACTGCTATATATCAGGAAATAAGGAAGTCCAAGGAAATGAAGAGAGACAGGGGAACAACCACTCAATGTAGCAGTCAGAACACACAAAACATTTATTGATTAAGTTCGGTGACATAGGAGAATAGTTCATGGCACCCCAAGACAATGACAATGGTAACATCAAGTATCATTGATATCAATTGGATATTTGTCCCCTCCAAATCTTATGTTGAAATGTGATCCCAATTGTTGGGGATGGGGCCTAGGGAGAGGTGTTTTTGTCATGGTAGCGAATCCTTTATGAATGGCTTTGTGTCCTCCCTGCAGTTATGAGTATACATGAGATCTGTTTGTTAAAAAGAGTCTGGCTTATCCCACTCTCGATCTTGCTTCTTCTCTTACCAGGTGACATGTCTGCTCCCTCCTTGCCCCCTACCATGAGTTAAAGCTCCTGAGGGCCTCACCAGAAGCAGATGCTAGTGCCATGCTTTTTGTGCAGCTTGCAGAACTGTGAGCTAAATAAGCATCTTTTCTTTATAAATTACTGTATTAGTTCAATCTCATGCTGCCATGAAGAAATACCTGAGACTGGGTAATTATAAACGAAAGAGGCATAATTGACTCAGTTCTGCAGGGCCATGGAGGCCTCAGGAATCTTACAATCATGGTGGAAAATGAAGCAAACACGTCTTTCTTCACATGATGGCAGCAAGAATTGCTAAACAAAAGGGGGGAAACCCCTTATAAAATCATCGGATCTCGTGAAAACTCAGTCGCTCTTATGAGAAACGCATGGAAGTAACTGCCCCTATGATTCAAATACCTCCCACCAGGTCCCTCCCATAATATATGGGGATTATGGGAACTACAGTTCAAGATGAGATTTGAGTGGGAACACAGCCAAACCGTATCAATTACCCAGACTCAGATATTCCTTTATGGCAATGCAAAATGAATTAATATAATCACTGATCCCAGATCATCATAACAGACATGTTAATAATGAACTATCTAAAATATGGTGAGAATTACCAAAATGTGCAGAAGCACAAAGTGAGCACATGCTTTTGGAAAAATGGCACATATAGACTTACTTGATGCAAGGTTGCCACAAACCTTCCATTGTAAAACATGCAGTATCTGTAAAGTACAAAAAAGCAAACAGCAATAAATATACCTGAATCTCTTCAACATTATAGTTTTGACATCACTTGTATAGGGAGACCAGATTTAACACATCAACTAAAACCTCACATGGCAACTGCTAAAGTGACAGAGAAAGTACCTGCTTCCAGTTGTAGTCAATCCTAGAAAAACATTTTTGTGACGGTCATAAATATGCTTCACATTCTATTTCAGTAACATATTTACATTGTTATTATATTTGAATTATAATTCATTTGCATGTCCTCCATTGTCAGAATGAATTTCAGATTTTAGATAGGAATAAAAGAAATTACTTGCTGAGGAAAAAGTATATCTTTAGTATTTAATTGGATATATAATGATAATATCTGTAAAACTAATAGCAAAATTCAAATATGCTTTTATTGAAAAGTTCTTTAGCACTTGCTCTTATCATGTCTCATTTTCTCTGATGTACTAGACCTAAATTGCCACTTATAATATGTGATGAACATACAGAAACTTACATGTTGCCTTTTGTTTTATCTAGAAGCAAGTAGATTGTACAAATAGGCTTGATTGCGCTGTGATAGAAAATGTGACCATCTGTAACAATTCATATTGTGAACTTATTACATAGATAATTATTATGATTAGTGTTACAACTCAGCAATCAGAAATCTGTACAGGATCCAAAGGAACACAGCAGGATAATACTCTATCTAAATGGGCTCAGGAAAAATGCAATTTATTTGACACACTCCACAAGAGAGGCAGAATCAATTGGACATATAACGTAATCATTTTTCTCTCCCTCAGCAGCTTGGCACAGGAGCCAGCATCATGCATGGAAGGGAGTTTGCCATACAGAACCATGGTTATTGCATCTGCATGAGAATAGATCAACCCTTGGGTGCACTCAAAGTATTACTGGAGTTTTCTTTATTCAGACAGGACAGGTTTTCCTAAAGACACTCTCTCTTTATGTCACACAGGATACATATTTCACCTTCAAGTGCTATCTTCATGTCACTCACTTAGGAAATTAAACTTCCTCATTTCTCTACCTCTACTTGGTTTCAAGCACAGCAATAACATTTAGATTAAACTATATATTTTGCAAGAAAAATCTATCCTCCCTCCTTGAATTCTTCGTGGCTGACTTATGAACTATTCTTTGAAAACCAGTGAATCGTATATGAGAATTATAAGCTTGTTTAAAAATGTTTAACACTGAATGGTCTTCTGAGCTTGAAAGACATGAAAACTTTTTACTACCATGCTGATGAAATACGTAATTGTTCAATTTATGAAAAGCTGTTGCATTGTCTCTAGTTAATCCACATCTGCTACATTAAATAAGATATGGCAGAAGGGAACTTGGTGGGAGGTACAGAGGGGGAAGGCAAAGGAGTCCTAAAGACATGCAGGTGGAAAGCTGTTATCCCAAACATCTGGATCTATTTACTAGGTAGTTTCCACCCTGGGATAGATACATGCTCTATTTACAAAGTCCCTTACTAGAAAACAAATTTTTTTAAAAAGGAATGTCTTATTGCATAAAATACCCAAATATGAAAATATTAACTTTCAAAAATAATGAAATATGTAATCATTAAGATGGAGCATCATTTGTTTCCACTTAATGGAAAAGTAAAAGGATATGTAAGTGTTTTCAGTGCAAGTTTTTGAAGAAATATACATTTCAATATTGATTTTTTATTCCTAAGATCTGTATTCACAAACAAATGACATTAAAATAGAACTTCATCATATACCACTCTCTTCAAGATATTTTATACATACTTATTGTCTGTTTGGTGCCACATATTCCAGGCACCATTTTATTAAAATTATTTATGTACTTAAGGAGTGAGTGATTATATATCATGTCAGTTCTTGATTTTCCTTTTTTCTTTATAGAACATATTAATTTTGAATGCACATGGCACAGTTTTTATAGGTATAAAAAGAACTGACAAATGCAAAACATGACTGCTTCCATAGCCATTTGCTTTCTCCATTTGGAGGATACTAAATATAAATGTGTCTTTTGTTTTCAGAAATATTCTATTGACATTTTCTTTGGTTTTTATTTTTATAAAAATCATACTATTGTTGTTGAAAATAGTATGAATCTTTCATCAAAGCAATTTTCTTGTTTTTCCATATTCCAGATTGTCAGTCTCCAGAGTTAACCAAATTCAACATTTTTACCTGTTTCTTCTTTTACTTACTGTTGTATTTTCTAAATCACATGCATATTCTGTTCTTTCTTTAGTATTTAGTCCTACATAGTATCTACGGACCTCCAAAAGTGGAAAGTAGAAGAGAAAAATTGCCCTTTCGTAACCTGCCTTCTTTGTGCCAAAGCACATATACATAAACACATGCATAAACCTATGCATATGCACACACACACACACACACACACGCATACATGCTTTCTTCCAGTAGAATTATATAAGGGTTTAAGTTAATAATCAATATTTGCATTATTGTGATTATGCAAATGTTATTTGTAGCTAAGCTAAGTAAAATATTCCATATAGTATCACTACATTATCATTACGTTTTATATTTTCTTCAGCTCTTCAATGCCCTGGTATTAATTGTTTCATTTGGTTCTTTTCCAGCGTGGCCATCAGTATTTCATTCGCAATCAATCTCTACCTTTTCAATGAATCAAAACACATTCATGTAACTCTTCAGTTTAACTTTTACTTTGAGACATCTCTCCTGAAGTCTTCTGTACTCAGCTTCAACCTGCACCATGTGCTTTCTAGAATCATTGCTCACTGGTCAACCTGGAACTTTCTTCCCTTGACCATCAAATTGGGAATTTCTTTCATTCCTCATCCATGGGAAGGCCTTCTTTCCAGGGTCCTCATTCTTTCTCTTTCTTGTTTTTCTCATGCTACTAAACAGAGCACACACTCCAGTAGCTTCCTGAGAATGTGGATGCGCATCAAAATCTGGAGTACATGAAAATCGTTTTCTTCAACCTTCACAAATCTTAGTCTGGCTAAATATACACCACCTTGCCTTAGAATTTTTAAGACACTGTTTCACATTCTTCTAGCTTTTAGTAAGTCTGAGGACATTTTATAGCATTTCTTTTTTTTGTAGGTGACATGTTTTTGTTTATTCTTTCTTTAAGAATTTCGGAACTTTATTCCCATTGTGAATGTTTAAGATGACTGGTGTTGGAGGTGTTTTTAAAAACCATTGCTCATAATATTCTTTGTATCCTTCTGAAAGCTATTATTCAGTTTTGAAACATTTGCATAAATTTAAAACACAAATTTTACTTCCTTTTTTGTTTTATTTTTCTGGAATTCACCTTATTAGATGTTGGTACTACTGAATGGATACTTTTAATTTGGATATATTTTTTTCTTCTGTACTTGTGTTTTGCTGTTTCAGCTTTCTGAAAATTTTCAATTTTTATCTTTATGCACATACACAAAGATATTTTCTCTATATAGCATTCTCTATAAATTTTATTTCCTCTGAATTCATTTATTTATATTTTCTTTATTAAGACTTATTTTATGTAGATGCTTTCATCAAATGTCTGATGATTCTTGTTCATCTGTATATATGTAAGAGAGAGGGACTAAAAGGAATTTTCAACTACCCTTACTTACAAATTCTGAAATTAAATGAAATAAACATATTTTGACTACCTAATCCACATTTTGTAAGCTTTCATAGTAAATGTATAACTTGATATATTTCTTACATGAAGAGATTACCCTAATGGAAAAAAAAGCATGCACAATTAAACACCACATAAGATGAGATGAAATAAATAAAATTTTCATTTTGTCTTAATTTTGTTTCTTATCAGTTGGGAGCTATTAGGTGCTAATCTGGAGCACATGCTTTCCTCTTGCCTCTGAATATTAAAAAAAATAGACATCTAAGAAGACTATTTTTATATTAAGATTTATACATAAGATGAGCCTTTACATGATAATAATAAAATAGTATACAATTAGAGTGATATCTGTGATTGAATTTCTAACATTCTGACTACACTAAATGACTTGTCTCTGCCAATATGGCTATCTTATTCCCCTTGGCAGTGACTTGTTTAGCAGTGAGCATACAAATGAACAAAAGTCCTGTGTGAAGTTTCAATTCTCCTTAGATAACATGGGATGAGATAGTCTCTTTGTCTGGATATTTTCATATTTTGATATTTTATCTGAATCTGCAGTATTCTTGCATCCATAAGCACAAAGCCAAAATAACCTCATATTTTTGAGTACATCATTGGACCACTGTGTCAAGAGTCCTGGATTAATTGTACATTACTATTGTATTATATAATATTCTTTTATTGAATCAATTTGGGTCATGCATTCAGCTACAGGCATTTCAGCCAACACAACAAATTGCTTTATATTTAATATAAAGAATATATTCTCAAAGGACAACTTACTATAAGATCAAAAAACGCAGGAAGAAATTAAAATACTTGTACTAGTAAGTATGAATCCCATGTTGCTTTCAATGCAAATAGCAAAGGTCTATTCACACTTTGTGGTACAATAAAACTAATTTAGTTAATTGAAGAGGTGACTATGAGAGTGTTTCAGGTTACAGGAGCGTTTCAGTTTGCACATAAATTTGAAAATAAACAGTTGAATAAACTTTCTTTCAGAAAGTTTTAAAGATGCAATCCTGTATATAAAATTTTAGAGGAAAGATTTTTAGATAGTAGTATTATTATAAAAGTAGTATATTTTGTTAATATTTTTTAAATAGAGCCATTTCTTTGGTTTTATTTAGTGCAATATAACAATCCTTAAGTCACTACTGAGACATAGATTATTTTTGTCAATTTTTAAAGTGATTGCATTACTGTAATTTTACAAAAATTAAAATTAATTTTATTTTTTTAATTTTCAAATGATGCTTATGAATATTACTATATTTAATATCAAAACAGTTCTAAAATGAAATAAGAACATATTACTACGATTGATATTATGCAGATCAAAAAAATAATGCAGGAAGAAATCAAAATACTTGTACTAATAACTAGAAATCCCCTGTCACAAACCATGTTATCTGGTGATCATCTATTTCAAAGCTTAATACGCTTCTATGATGCCCTCAGCACATTATAACGATTATGACTAAAATATTCTTTTCAAAATAAATCTTAACATTAAAGGCAATATTCTGCCCTCTGTTTGCTTCTTCATTTTCTTTTCAGGCTTAGATTAATTTTGAGAGGGAATCTGAAGGTGGATTAGATAGCAATCCAGCAAAAACTATTTAGAATGGCACATGTTTCAATCGCAGCAAATACATAGTCTTAAAAACCTTATATTACTGTTAGCAACAAAATCACAGAGATTAATATAGTAGAAATGCTGATTCTATATCCAGGAACCTGTCATCTAGAGGGATTTAACCATGATAAAATTTAATATCAACCAATTTGGAGTTTTACTTAATATCTTCTTCCTAAAGAGTGGAAAATACAGTTTTGTGGGGAAATGACACTAAATATGTCTTTGTATATCGCAATATACACTCTAACAGTAATGCTTTTATTTGAACCACAGAATATTGCCAAGAAATAACCATCTTGGGCCTACAAATGGAAATTCCATCTTATTCAATCTGGTATTTTTTGGCCATAATTTTCACTAAAAAAAACTGAGAAAAAGAATAAGATCAAATTATCAGCTTAATTTACAGGATTTAAACTTTTAAAAATAATTCTTATGTACACAATGACTAATTTTAATTTAAAATATTTAGTTTGTGTCTCACTAAAGGAAGACTCATACCATAGAATCATAACCATAAGTTTAAAAAGCCTACTTAAGTACTTTCTTTTGTATGGATGACAAGGTCTCCATTAGAATGTCACATCAAAAAAGTATTTTGCAAAATTTAGTATGTAACACTAACACAAAAATATAAGAATGCAAATATTTACTTTATGCTATAACATCATCAAATCCACAAATAACATCTTTTTAAAGAATTAAATGGCTCATGGTGAAAGGAATCCAGGACAATGACAAAAATAAATTCAGAAAACAAACTTTCAATTATAGTCTAGAATTGATTTTTTTTAGCATTGAAGGAAAACCTTTTCCTACTGCTCAATGCATTTCTAATCTCCTCCCAGTGCCTGAGCTTTCTAGTGGATAGGCACTTTATAGTGCTCTTATATGTGTTTTATATCAAAATATGATTATGTTTATAATGACTCATGGAAAAAGGAACTAAGGGAGGAAAAAGCCTACATAACCAATAAAAATTTTAACAGTATATTTGACACTTTATAAATTATAAACTTATGCCCTTTTACTTTTTTTTTTTTTTTTCTTTTTGAGACAGAGTCTCACTCCATCACCCGGCGCCAGGCGACCTCGGCTCACTGCAACCTCCTCCTCCCGGGTTCAAGCAATTCTCCTGCCTCAGCCTCCCAAGTAGCTGGGACTACAGGTGCACGCTAACACGCCCAGCCACTTTTTTTGTATTTTTAGTAGAGACGGGGTTTCACCATGTTGGCCAGAATGGTCTCGATCTCTTGACCTCGTGATCCGCCCACCTAGGCCTCCCAAAGTGCTGGGATTACAGGCGTGAGCCACCGCGCCCAGCTGCCCTTTTACTTTACTATAATAATTTTATCCGTTTTATAGCACTCTAAGTTTTACAAAGATTTTGATTTAAATTACAGTATCTTATTTAGTGTTTTTTGCTTCTGTTTTTGTTTTGTTGTTGTTTGTTTTTCGTAAGACTGGGTCTCACACTGTCACCCAGGCCGGAATGCAGTGACATGACTACAGCTCACTCCTTCCTCAAACTCCTGGGCTCAAGGAATCCTTCCACCTCATCCTCCCGAGCAGATGAAACTACAGATACACACCACCATGCCCAGCTAATTAATTTTTTTTTTTAAGGCAGAATCCTGCCATCTTGCTTATGCTGGTCTCAAACTCCTGAGTCTGTGTTTTTATTTTAAGGTTTTACATTATACTTAACTAAGAACTATAATAAAATAAGTTTTAAGAAGTGATTCAAAATTCTACACAGAACAAAAAAATTACTAAAATTTTTCCTTTGCTGTTCATAAACTTAATCACAAAATAAAACTTGTAAATAACATAAATATAATTTTATATTTATACAAAAAAGCATTAAATATACCCTAGTCTGAAATATTTTAATTACACCTTTATTAAGATTAATTTTTATACTATAAAACTTATACTTTTAAAGAGTACAATTTAGTGGTTCTTTGTATATTCATAGAGTTGTGACACTATTGTCAATATGTAATTTTAGAATATTTTTAATACCTCAAAAAAAAGAAATTCTGTGCTCATTAGCAGTGCACATTTGCAATATTTGAAAAAAAAATTACACATACTTTGTTTTAAAAACAGAACCAAGTAGAAAACTTAGATGATTTTTTTCTCTTGGATGTGCTTCTACACAAACTATACTCAGCAGTTTTGACTTCATGCTTAGGAAAAGACTTCCAAGAGATAATATTATCATAACACATTATTTTACATATTTTATATGACCTGACCTTGAGATATCCACCCTGAAACTGTCTTCCTTCCATGTGTACAATGAATGCGGTAATTCAATGCATCAATGGCCCCAGTTCCTTATCCTTTCTACATCCGGGGTTTTTTGTCATACAAATGTGTAGTGCCTTTCCACTGAGGCCTCTCAAGTATGTGAACAAGAGTCAGTCAGTCATTCTATTCATTCACTAATAAATTAATTCATGCTGTACATATTGGCTGAGCACCATAATATATGTCTACAGTCATAAATACTGTGCTGCTTATATTCTAGAATTGAGAATATCATCATTCTGAAAGTTATATTCTAGTGGAAAGACCAATAATATTAAAAGATCATAAAAATAAAAATTGTTAGTGTTACAAAGAAAAATACAATCAAGTTAAGCTGGGAGGTAGCTGGGAAAACTCAATTTTAAATGTTGATCTAGGAAGGCCTCTCTGAGAAACTAACATTCCACATAAATTTGAAGGAAGCAAGACAGTGAGGGAGGTGACACCCAGGGAAACAATCTGAAGAAACAGTAAGCACAAAGAACCTGATCAGGAATGCACGTGGTTCTTTTGTGGAATTGGCAAGAAAGCCAAAACAATACTAATATGTTGAAACTCCAAAGCTTTCTAAACACAATTTCCTACCTTGAAAAAAAAATGACTGAACAACAGAGAGTTTCAAACATTAAAGCAAATAGTCAACTTGAAATTACTTGTCCTTTTAAAACATTTTCTGTTTTACGCTTTCAGAGTGCCAATTTCTTAACAAGTCTCTCAACATTCAGACCCTTTCACTCCACTGATGATACTGCCAATCTCATTTAAGATATTTGGCCACCCAACATTTTAGGCAAAGCAATCTTGAATGTCATGCTTACAAAATAAAAGTTAATTACTCCATCAATATAAATTTTAGACTTTTAAGCAATAAGTAACTCAATTATTAATACAGCATGTTCCTGTATGTTCTGATATATACATACTATCTTTTTTTTTAACTTTTATTTTATATTCAGAGGTGCAGGTACAGGGTTATTATATAGGTGAACTTGTGTCATGGGGGTTTCTTGTACAGATCATTTCATCACTCAGGGATTAAGCCTAGTACCCGTTATTTATTTCTTGGTCCTCTCTCTCCTCCCACCTTCCAGCCTCTGAAAGGCTCCAATGTGTGTTGTTCCCCTCTATGTGTCCATGTATTTTCATCACTTACCTCCCACTTTTGAGAACATGCAGTATTTGGCTTTCTTATCCTGTGTTAGTTTCTTAGAATAATGCCCTCCAGCTCTGTTCGTGTCCTTGCAAAGGAAATCATCTAATTCTTTTTTATGGCAGCATAGTATTCCACAATGTATATTTACCACATTTCCTTTATCCAGTCTAACTAGCCTTATCAAAATGATATCTGACTATTTTCCTGATATAACCAATTCCAAATTCCTCCAAAATTTATGAAGGTAGCACTAAGGGCAAAACCTCAGTAAACTACCAGCTAAGGCAGCAATCAATCTATTTCTAAAATCAAAGAGAATGCTTAACTATAACAAGTATAGATTTGAAAGAGATAATAATTCAAAGTTAACACACTTTGCCATCAGAAATACAACACTCCTACCAAAAGCAGGGCAAATGTCCTCTTTTCTACCTCCCTACCCTTTCAAAACCATCAAAATAGAGAGTTTCATTCTTTTGTCTTTCCTCTGGGTCAAAGATTCAGGGACTATACTAATCAAAACTCTATGCCACACTTTTTCTCAGCCATGTGGCTAATATTTTCCTAATGGCCAATGAACTACTCTAAATCACCATTCGTACTCTCATATATCAATTTGAATTCATTGATTCTTATAATACCACCTGAAGAAGTGGGCTTATCTTGTAATCTTAGGAGGTAAAATTTCAACAACTAAAGTACTATAGATAGATAGAAAAGCAAAAGGGACCCTGAAAGACTTTTTGACATTAACAAAACTCCATTTGGCAGAAAACCAGTCCATGCTTTTTCACTTTTTTCTATCCCACTTCAAACTTTAAGAGTAATACACTAATTGATTTCTGTTAGATTATGTACATTGATCCATGAATTATGCAGGACAATCTGATCTCAAATACAGATTTTGGAAGATGAGTAGGTGTGAGTGAAAGGCTACTATGAGTGCTGCCAACAGATAGTCATCTTATTTATTGTTATGTATCTGGTATATAATCTCCTCTCTTCTAATAACGAATAGAGAGAAACAAATGCATTTGCCTAAACAAATAAAGAACAAAAGTAAAAACTATTACCCTGAGAATGGACATACTTCTGAAAGTTATTTGCCATAGGAATCTAAGGAATATTAGAATGAACCACGAATTTTAATGCTACAATATAGTACTACTTCTAGGACTTGTGGGCAGACATCTTTAGAATATGCTGGAATGGGAAGAATTCTGGGTGAGAGATAAGGCAGAAGGCAGGAGAGTAGAAACTGCAGAAGCGATATTTACATTGCAGTCAGTGAAAGGCAGAGCTGACACTGGGTAGTCTAAAGAGAGGTTTCAGGGACACTTTAGAACAACCTCAAAACCCTTCTTTGAACACAGTCAAAAACTAAAACAAATCAAAAGTAGAGTATGTGTATAGAAGACAAACAAAATAAATCCAAACCAAAAATAACTTGTGCTCTTTGCTATATGACTTGGTCAATGAGAACAGAAGCAGTAATCACACTCACACTTCAGGAAAACCTTCTTCCCACAAAGAAAAGAAAGTGAAGTTTTCTAGGTTAAAATGACTCACATTAGATCACTCAACCTAATTTTCATTTTGGTTAAATATGACAGACTAACCACGAGTTTCTGCTTTTCTTCACAAAGGGACATTGAAATAATAGACAACTGGACAAGAACAAAAGAGAGAATGACATGATTGTGCTGGAAGTTGGAAAAAGGAAGTTGCTTTAGTCCTTTCAGACAGCTATAGCAAAATACTGGGTAATTTATAAACAATAGAAATTTATTGTTCACAGTTCTATAGGCTGGAAAGTCCAAGATCAAGATGCCAGCAGATTCTCTTTCTGGTGAGGGCCTGTTTTTCATAGATGATATCTTCTATGTGTCCTTACATAGGAAAAGGGATAAACAAGCTCTATTGAGCTTTTTTTTGTAAGGATACTACTCCTCATGAGCTGAGTCCTCATGACCAAATCACCTCTCCAAGCCCCTACCTCTTAATATCATCACTTATGGGGTTAGGTTTCAAAAAAGGATTTTGGGGAGACACGAACATTCAGGCCATAGCAACATCCATCACACATTCTGGGTGTACTGGAAGGCAGAATAGATTGAATTGTTGCAGAATAAGCTGAGGAAACGAAGATAATACTTCTAATGATCCTCCCAGGCAAACCCCAGAGAAATAAAACATCTAAAACAGCCACATAGCATAGATTCCATTTTTTTCCTCAGTTTTCCAGTGGATCATATAATGCCTAGATTATCTGTTTTAAAATAAAAATTTCTTACCATAAATTAAGAAAATATTCTGGATTTCATAACTTGAAAATTCTTTAATAGTTCTAGAATGGGGTCCAGTTAAATGTATGTATTTAAATTTCTTAGGTGACTTTGAAGAACATTCTTGTTATGAATTGTTACCTTCAAAAGTGGTTGTGGTTCCTACTGCCAAATGCCTATCCTAAGGAAGGTATGCTAAATAGTGATTTTCTGCATAGCATGCAAGTTTAGGTAAAAGCATGGGCTAAATGTTTTATTTAACAAATTGCTTTTATGTTGTCCATAGTTTAGAAAAATACTTAAGTATGTAGTTTAAAATAGTTTGTGTTCAAAGGCTTTTCATAAGAAAATGCTCATTACATTTTTGTAGGAGTTGTTTGCAAACATATTCATTTTTCATCCTTAGTTTTTTTCTCTCTATCCCTCTCTTTATCTAGTATAAAATGTATATAATTATATTACATATAATAAATTTATATGCAAAATATGGTATAGTGATCTCTAAGTACAAAAATTATATATCAATATATAAATTGTATGTTAAATAAAATTGATGTTACACATATAATTGTATGTGTGTGTGTGTGTGTGTGTGTATGTGTGTGTATATATATATATATATAGAGAGAGAGAGAGAGAGAGAGTACATATAATTTCTGTAGTTAGAGATCACTATACCAGATTTTCTGGAGAAGAATTTGGTGGTATATATCTACATCTATAAGTCCATTTTATGTGAAAATTTTACTTTCTCAATATTATACAATTGATCCAAAATTAAATATTAAATCTGCAGAGATAAACTCTATACGAAAAAAGTAGTTTATTTAGACATTTTTCAAATTAAAAACTAAAGGAGAAACTAAAGGAGAACTAAAGTTGAACCTATATTTTTAAAAGTTTTAAAACAATTTGCCATATTAATATATATGGCAAATATATATAAAATATAATAAAATACATAACATCATAATACAAAGATTGATGGAAGTACATATTGATAGGATGGTAAGTTGATAACAGCTTTAGCTTTCTTCATACATAGCAAAAAAGGCAAAAAAAGGAAAGAGTTTAAACTCCTTCATAAAACCTGTCCTCCATAAAACCCACACATATGCACAAAACATATATCAACACCACAAAAACAGATCCAAGGTGAGCAATCTATTTCAAACTATAAAGGAGCATTGGACCATTAAATTGTATAATTGAATTATGGTTAAGACATAAAGTCCTATGCACAGTTATTTTCTATTCATTATTAGTATGAATTAAAGAATCCTCCTAATCAATGGAACTTAAAATTTCATTTTGATGTTTGTAATTCTTTATCTTCCTTCAACTGCTGTTCACAGGACTCAATCAAGGATAGCTCTTTGGAGTGATGATACCAATATATTTCATAGTTGGGTGGAAAATTCTAAAATAGCCAATACATCATTTCGATCTAGATATGGAAGCTAATAAAACATGGCTACAAATGAATAATTAACAAACCAAATTACCAAATCATATCCCTAAATGTTTCTTTCAGGTCCCCAGAGGGTTCTCCTACAATTGGCTTCCTGTGTAGGAGTAATGAAAATCAAGATTTGTGTTAACTGATCCTGAAAACAAAAACTACTATAACCTTTGCTTTGAAAGTATTATAGACATTTGGTTTTATAGAAACGTTCTTCAATATTTAAGATTTGGGAAGTACAATAATGCTATCTTTAATAGTAGATTCTTCTCAACAATGTTGGTTTAGGGCCGAGCTTTTCTATCTTAAACATGGATAAGAATCACCTGGAAAGCTGGTTAAAAACCAGATTGCTAGCCTAGACCTGTGAGATTCTAATTGACTAGATCTAGGATGGGGCCCATTAAATTTGCAGACATTGAGGACCATTGGTTTAGGACATGTGTCCATTAATTTATCAGATGAAATGATATGTATATTTAACTAATGAAAAACAACTTGTGCTGATTTGAACTGTGTTTATGTCTCCAAAAAGTCAGTTTCAGAAAATGTCAACATATGGTTCCATATACTCATATTTAAAATAACAAATTTTATTTCTAGTAGCAACTTTATGTTATTAATACCTCTTGCTTAAAATGAAGTAAAACTGTGAATATTACTAATGGTATTCAACTGAGAAGTCAGAAAGTATTTCAGATTATTAAATTGCTAGTTTTTAACTTTCTGTGCAGTTTTTGGCTTCAAATAAAATCTTAACTACAATAGTCTCCTTGGGCTTTTCATTGACATCTTTTAAAGTAATTCACAGGCTGAGGAACGCAGAAGTTAATCATTTTGACTAATTTGTAATTAGCTTTACCTGTATTCCAGAGGAAATGATCAATATTACCATTTGAAGAGGCCAGGCTTAAATCCAGCAACTCTTGTAGAATAACCACAGTTAATTTTTGACTCTTCAGTTCTTGTTCCTTGCTGGAAAAACTAAAATTCTCTTATTCAATCACAATTTATTTGAAAGTTGTTGTTTTTTAATAGAGAAAATAAACTATCTCTTTTTAACTTTTTAAAAAAATTGGGGGGAAGAAAATGTTTAAAATCATGTAAGTCAGCTATTATTGTTAAAATTGTTACTGAATCAATGAAAGATAATTCCTGTCATATGAGTTAAATTTTAAGAAAATAAAAAATTTCCTTTGCAGATTAGTTTTCTAACACATTTGACATATTTAAAGTAGAGCTGAAATGGTTTGAAATGTGAAATCAATTTACCTTTAAACAACTTTTAATTTGATTTTTCTGGCAAATCAGAACATCTGTTTTGGGATCTGGTTATACCAAACACTATTTCAGAGACTGAAGAAAACAGCAGAAAAACAAGATAATTCCATTACTGGGGGAGGGGTGTATATTTTAGTAAGAAAAAGAAATTCAACTTAGGACAATATTTCCCCTACTTTTCAACATGAACTATGAGATCCCATAAATAGACTCTTGTTGACTATCCCTATTTTATTTTATTATTTATTTATTTTACTTCTTTAGTTTAGTTTTTCAATGTTCAGTTTCCTTTAATGAGCCCCATCACTCTGAAGGGCAGATGTTTTAGCAGGTAGGCTACAGCAAGAGATGTTCACTTGATGATCTCGCCCTGATTGAAGGCTTTGTCATATTCTGAAAGGCCCCTTCCTAGGAAACGTACGCTCCAAACAGCTTCTGGGTCTCCTTGCTTCTGGGAGCCAGTGTCTGCCATGTGTATGACTGGTAGTCCATCTGCCAATCTGGACTCAGCAGAAAGGCAAGCTCCTGGCCTCAGAAGTCCCAGACTCCAACCAAATGGAGCTCTTGATTCCAAAGAGGACGACACCGGCAAAGGCATCTTCCTCAGCTTGTCCAGTCACTTGAACATTCCAGTAATGAGATTGCGAGTCATAAAGGTCTGAGTGAGTGCTTCAGGGAAGCGATATTCTGAATGCCACAGGGACCAGCCATCCCTATCAAGGTGCTCCCAGAAATAGGGCAGTGAGAGAGAGTGTGTCCTTGTGAGTACTTGCACTTAAATGCCTCCAACACAAAGGTACTCTTCAGCAGGTGAGCGAAGGAGTCTTTGACCTTGTGCTCAGCAGCCAGCACCTGCTCACATTCGTCCATCTCCTCCTCAGGAGCAGGGCAACTGCCGTTTCCTCCTCCTTCCACTCAGCCTGGAGTTTCTGCTTCTTTTCCCATGAACCTTTCCCTTTCCATGGGGTCTTCTTTTCAGGCTGGCTTTCTGCAAGCATTTTAGCATCAAACTGGGCTATGTTCTCAGACAGTTTCACCTTCCCTAAGACAGCCCAGAATTGGGGGCTGCTTAATGCAGTTGAGGAACCAATGGTTGGTATTGGGAAAGGCCTGGCAGAAGGAAGGCTCCAGGACCTGCTAATAGAGCCACAACAGGGTGAAGACGACTGCGACATCAGCCAGATGAAGAGTTCTTGTCTTCAAGTGAGCATCCAGCAACCCCAGAATTCACCTCACCTCTTCCTTTGCATTCTCAGTGCCTGTTTGTTGTGGTGCATGATGCCCAAGTGTGGAACGCCGAGGTACTGGCCAGGAGCACTGCATAGCTATCAGCAGAGCACTGCGCCACCTGGGCTGCTGCCTCTGGAGTACTTCCCCACAGCTCCTCATTGCTCACAGAGTAGGCAATGACGTTGCTTTCAAACACGCAGAATCCGACATTATTCTCAAATGCTGGAAGCTTGCTGACAGGAAATTTGCGAAGAAATTCAGGAGTGCTATTGGTTTGGCCAGAGTGGAAGTGGGGTAGTGCAGAGAGCACGCAGACCTGAGCCCTGCTGTACTGAACAGCGATGATGGCCTTGAAGGCCCTCTGGTTTTCAGGATATGTGTACCAGGGTCCTAGCTACCATGGGGATTCCTGATTTAATATTTTAGTGTTAGGATAATTTTTATTTTTTAGCAAATATATAATATTTAAAATTATAAACATGTAACACATAAAAATATGCAACATACAACAGTCTACAGTGCTTTCTGGAACTCCAAATAGAAAATCAGTGCATGAAAATATTTCTGTAAAAATGGAAAACATTGCTGCAGTAAAATGCTAACACCTTAAAAATTAATTATGTCTTTCAAAATCAGGTGATAATTTAACTATGATGATTCTGTTGCATATTTATACAGGAAACACACACACTAGATATATGAGTGGTATAATTTCTGAAGTCCCCACATATTCAACCTGTACCCCAAAGCCTTATTTATATCTTCAGTTCCTCTACATATTCACAACTCTATTCTTCTCTTATCATTTCTTTAATCTGATTACTGTCATGGTCAGTGACTGCCTGAGGCCAGCACAGGGGTAAAGAATTTACCAAGACAGTAATTAGTTTAGAAAGGCAGATTTATTAGAGAAAGAAGGAGATGCATTGCAAGAAAGCAATGGCAGTACAGCAGAGAGAAGGCTGTCTGTGACAAAGCGGGGACTTGACGGATATTTTAAAGGGTCGTTGCTTGAGCTGAATGCTTGAAATAGGATGTTTGGGTGCCAGTGGGCAGTGAGCTGAGTGCTTGGGTTTGATGTTTGGGTGCAAGTAAGCCATCTGCATTTGATGCAATTTCTGGGAACATTCACTCCCATCTATCCCTGTTTCTTTCCGGCTAAACTCATTGATTAATTTTCTTTTTAACTATTTTGGGATCCACATTCCCCTATCCTCTCTGACAGAATAACAAGGACAAATCTTAGGCATTTGGGCAGATGTCTCATCTTTCAACTACTTTCCACCGGCCTGGGGCATAGAGCTGACCCTACCTACAGTTGTTGTTGGTTGGTCAAGGAACCTCATGGACCACTGTCTCAGATTACGGGACTTAAAAGGTTGGTCACATCTGGAAGATGGGTTTTGAGGAGAGAGAGCATGTTTCTATGGAAATGATGTCCAACTGAGTCTAAAGGAGACTCTGGGGTCTCTGGGACAATTTGCTGATACCCTTGCATCATCAGAAGCTTGGTGTGAAATGGCTACATTCTGGAAGAAACAAATTTAACCAGAATGTTAGAGAGAAAAAGGCTAAAGAGGAAAAGTAGCAGTATAGATGCAATAGGTCCCCATAGAGGGAACTCCTAGAGCCTCCTAGAACCTTCTTTAAGAAATTAGGTATTTGAAAGTGATTTTCTTCATAATCAAGCATCCAGTTCCTGTACTTTTCTTAAGTTTTGTTGGATTTTTACTGATTGATTTACATAGAAACAACATTCTTCCTGGGCTGCTGTGAGATTAAGAGCTCATCTGATTTGTAGCACTACTCCAGCAGGGGGATTGGTTTATTGATTCATTAGATTTAATATTTCTCTGTGTATAGGAATTTTGCAAATTCTTGGGTAAAGAGGAGCTAAGGACAATTTCTGTAATTCCACTGCAGCATCAGTTTTACTTAAGCTGGCAAGAAACGAAATTAGGTGACTGACCCTTTTTTATCTCAGTATATGGGAGAGTATTGGAGGCATAGCACTGGCATTAGTTCAGTTAAGTTGAGTGGAGGATGGTTGTTACATATTCTAGAGAGCAAGCAGGGATATCTAAGTTATAGTTACACAAATAAAGAATAATCCTGATTTGGGGAGCAGTATTGTGTTAACTAAGATGATGAGATAAAGCGCAAAATGGTAAGAATTTGGTCCGATTTGAGAGTGAGATACGGTGTAACTTGGTAAGGTGTCCTTTTATGACTTGTTTTGCTCTTTCTACTTTCCCCAAAGATTGTGGGTGCCAGCCTGTGTGTAAGTAATATTTAATCTGAAGAGCTTCACTTACTCCCTGTGTAATCTGAGATATAAAAGTGGGGCCATTGTCTGACTCTTGGGAAAAAGAGAGACCGAAATGGGGAAGTATCTGGTCCAAAACGGCCATGATGGCTTCAAAGGCCCAGTCAGTTTTTATAGGAAAGGCTTTTATCCATCCAGTGACAGTATCTACAAAGCCTAGCAAGTAGGCATGTGTATAAAATCTAGTTGGCAGTCTTCCCCTGTCAGAGCCCCTCATCTTTGAATAGGTTTAAGGAGGAGGGCAGGTTTGTGGGGCCGCTCTCAGTTAGACTGAAGCAGGGCACTATTAGGAGAGACTTGGGGGGTGAACAGGTCTTTAGCAAGAGTCTGTCCAAGCAAGTATGGGCTATCTCTAAATCCGTGGAGAAGGATCATCCAGGTTAACTGTTGGGAAACATGGGTGGAGGGGTTTTCCCATTCAAAGGCAAATAAGAATTGGCAGCCAAAATGTACTGGAATGCAAAATAAGGCATTTTCAAAATCTAATACTGTGAACCATGAAGTGTGGGTTGCCCTAAAGGGTGTAGGGATTGGAAATGATTGGGGCGTACAGGGATTACTGCCTCACTGATGACCCTTAGGTCTTGTACCATTCTGTATGTGCTATCTGACTTTTTAACGGCTACCATCAGGGTTGCATGGCCAGTTGCAAAGGCTTAATAACCCCATGACCAAGAATTTTTCTATTAGAGTCTGTAGGCCCATTTGGGCTTCAAGCTTTAAAGCATGTTGCGGGAACCTAGGGAAAATATTAGGTCTTTAGATGAATTTTTAGAGTCTGCAAACAAAGAATGTCCTGGAGTGGAGATCCCATACTTCTGGAGGAACTTGTAAAATGGAGGATTTTAGGAGATTGGGGCATTTGGTGGAAGGAGCTAGTAATGCCAATATTAGGCAGGTACACTCAGGGAATTTAAAGCCAGTTTGGAGTTTGTCATTTTGTCCCAAGTAGTGGGATAGGACAGCTTGGTAGAACCTGGAAAGAGTGAGTGAAAACATTTTTCCCCAGGGTGTATGCTAAGGGGAGATAAAGCATCACTGCTGTGGCCTGCCATCTATGCTGGTGAGAAGGATCAAAGACAGAGAGGTAGGTCCAAAAAAGCTAATTAGGGCCTAATAAGTAGCTCCTGTGTCAAGTAAAAACTCAATCTTGTTCCCAGGTTTATTTATGGTTACTGAAGGCTCAGCCATAGAAATGGTAAATATAGGGGCCTGGGTGGCCTCTGAGTCCTGTCAATCATCTCTTTCTGCTTTCTCAGTTCTATCAGCTTCCTTATAGTTGAGGAACAGAGTTAGGGGCATTTGCCATTGCTGTTCTCCCAAACTGGCCCATAACTGGTGTTGCTGATTATGGGATGACCCTCCCACATGAGGAAGAGAGGGGCAATCCATTTCCAATGCCCCACTCATTTGCAGTGAGTAGAAGGTCAGTGGGGACTAGAAGATGGTTGAGGAGGGTTTTGGCAGTTCTGGCTGATATGCCCTGGCTGAGTAGTGAGCAGATAGTGAGCTCCTTTGTGCCCATAAGGCTCCACACTGATGGCTGGCCAGGGGTCCTTGGTATAGGCAGAGAGTGTGCAGTGGCAGCAGACACGTAGTGAGTCTGTCACTCATCTTTCTCAATCCTTCCTATGCCATTTGGACTGTGATATTTCCTCCCATTATTAAAGACCTTGAAGGCCATGTCCAGCAAGATGGAGAAAGGAGTTTGTGGTCTTTGGTCTAGTTTCTGGAGTTCGTGTCTAATATCTGGAGAAGCCTGGCTTATAAAACAAACAAACAAAAAAAAACAGCCCAAATAGCTAGGCTTTCTGGGCTTTTGGAGTCCACATTAGCATACTTTCTCTTGGCTGCAGCCAGCCTGTAATGAAATAGAGCTGGGTTTTCATTTGACCCCTGTGTTAACCTCTCTTAGTTTGGCATAGTCGACCAGTTTTATGGCAGCCTTTTTCATGCCTTCAATTAAACAAGTAATTATATGATATGGCATTCCCTGCCAGCGTTTCCCTCTCGGTAGCTCCATTTAGAATCAATATCAGGAACTGCTGTACTCCCCAGGCTAGAATCCTAAGGGTTCTGGTCATGGACCTTATCTTTCCACCATTGAGCTAGAGACCAAATGTGGGACCTTTCCTCATGAGTACAACAGGTGGTAAAGATAATATAAACATCCTGACGAATGAGATAAAAGGAAACAAAACATCCTCTGAATTCTTCTATGAAGTGAGAAGGGTCCTGGCCTTGGTCCTAAAGGATCCAAGTTTAGCTTATATCTGATAAAAGTCTGAAATGGGAAAGGAACATGGACTCTGATGCTTTTTGAAGTGGTTTGCCACTTCTCAGAGTGGCAAATCATTTTCTGGGGCTGACGCAAGATAATAAATGGCTCCCGATCCAATATGTGTGGGGAGAAAAAGGTTCCAGGTAGGAGAGAGGCATAGAGAAGGATGTAGAAGGTGGAGCGGAAGGAGGGGAAGGCATAGGAGGAGATATACTGTTGAGAAGGAGGAAGGGGAGGAAGGTGAGGAGGACCTTGACCATGGGAACATAAAAGAGGGTTCATCCAAAATGTCTGGAGTCAGGACGAGGTAAGAACTTTGTTAGGCACATTCAGCAGTTTCCTTGAAGGTCTGGATCCCAACCTTGGGACATAAAGTCCTGGATTTAAGGAACCTCAGACCATTTAGAGGAATTTTGACAACACAGATCAAGTTGCAAAAGAGTATTAAAATCCAAAGTCCCATTCAGAATCTAGGCTAATTGGTCTCTGAACCACATTACACAAGAAAATTAGTTGCTTCTTCTTGAGAGTCTGGGAGTCAAATTTGTCCTAATGTTTTAGGATGCAACCCAGAGGTGAATATGAAGGAATACATGAAGTTTGTCCCATGCTGGGATGGGAAAATGATGAGCCACTGGAGGCTGATGTCTGCTGGGGACGTGAAGCACACTTTCTCTCAAGGTGTCCTGGCAGGGGAAAGGATACCATTCAAGTCCACTGGAGCACTTCTGAGATGTCATTCCTACAGTGGTATTGCACCTATTAGGAAAGACCTCCCAGAACTGGGGCCAATGCCTCTGGGGCCTTACACAAGATGGCTGGTCCAGGCAGGAGGTATGAGGGTGAAGAGAGAACTCAGCCTGGAACCAGCCCAGGAGAGGGGATGGGAATGGGGATACTCATCACTCTGAGGCCGCTGGCAATCACTTGATTTGGGAACACTTGAAGCTGGAGGTCTGGCTGCCTTGATGTGAGAATTCAAATAAAAGGGAGAGAGGATTTATGTCACCCAAAACGTGTGTAGATTTGCCCTAGAGAAGCCACTGCTGCTAATTGTGTAACATGCAGGTATTGGGGACCTCTGACCAGAAAGGATAGGAGACAACCTTTCTCCCTTCTGGGCAAGGCAGCCAAACGTTCACCCTTTGACCTTTAAGCAATACCATGGGAGCTGCTCTGGCTGGATACCACCAGTTACCACAGCAGTAGTAGAGGTCGGCTGCTGGAAGTCTGAAAAAAGAAAATGAACTTAGGTCCCTCACCCGAGTGGGTGGTGGTTGTCAGACACTTCCATGCAGACACCTTTCAATTTCACCAGCATATAGCCCTGGCCATAGACTGTCAGTTGTTTCCATCTTAGGTGCTATCCACAGAGGGTCCTCGGTTGGAAGACAGAAAGGAAGAGGGGAGAGAGTCCCCTGTAGGGAGAGAGGTTCCCTGTACAGGTCACCAAAATGTCATGGTCAACGACTGCCCTAGGCTGACTGCATGGGTGGTAAAAGAATCTACCAAGACAATCATGAGTTTAGAAAGGCAGATTTATTAGAGAAAGGGGAGTACATTGTAAAAGAGCAATGGGCAATACAGCAGAGGGAAGGCTGTCTGTGATGAAGTGGGGACTGGAGAGTTTTCTAATGGGTCATGTTGCTTGGGCTAAATGCTTGAAACAGGATACTTGGGTGCAGGTGGGCCATGAGCTGAGTGCTTGGGTTTGATGTTTGGTTGCAAGTGAGCTGTTTGCAGTTGACCCAGTTTCTCAGAACATTTGCTGTCCTCTATCCCTGTTTCTGTTCCTGCCAGCTAAGTATTTTTAATTTTCTTTTAACCCCTAAGGCTCCACAATTACTAATAATTTAACCAAAGAGTTAAATTTTCAGTTCTCATTAACAATATACATAAATGCTAAGTAATGAAGCACTAAAAATTCTTTGAAAACTTCAAAAATAAACAAAATGATATGTCTTTATACAATGGTATTTCCACTATGTTGACTAAAATAGTTTCTGCAGCCACCTGACAAATCTAAAACTGATATATCCACAATGTTAGGTAGTTGGTAGTACTATGTTAGGCCATGGTACAGTTGGGTTGGTAATAAATTCGTTTTGAGTAAAATTCTCCTCTGAAGCTTTCTGAGCCAGTTGATGGGTTTTTTTTAAATGTAGAAATTAACAGAGCCACTAGGCGTGGTGGTTCATGCCTATAATTCCAGCACTTTGGAAGGCCGAGGAGGGCGGATAACTGAGGTGGGGAGTTCGAGACCAGCCTAACCAACATGGAAAAACCCCATCTCTACTAAAACTACAGAAAACTAGTTGGGCATGGCGGCACATGTCTATAATCCCAGCTATTCAGAAGGCTGAGTCAGGAGAATCGCTTGAACCTGGGAGGTGGAGGTTGTAGTGAGCCAAGATTGCGCCATTACACTCCAGCCTGGGCAACAAGAGCAAAACTCCGTCAATAAACACGTAAATAAATAAATAGAGCCACTGCTTTCCTGATCAGATGTGCCTTTATTATAATCCTCTCCTAGTGACTCCTTAGATATATGAAACTTTCATCTCATATCCTTTGCATTGCTGGGATTAGAGGGTTTTTTTTCTGTTTTTGTTTTTTTTTTTTCTGTTTTGAGGAATCTGTGTGTACTTTACTCAAGGCTGCAGTTAATACCTAGTTAATTGATACCACCTTACGGGATAGAGGTCATGACCTCACCTTCTACGCACTAATCAATACTGCCTTCCCATCCATCAGAATATATTCTTAAGAGACAATGAATAATTCAAGTTTCTATGGCCATGCATACTAAATGTGGCTTCATAAAATCTACTCCTTTTATTATCATTTCTGTATGATAGCTCTGATTTAGAACTTGTTTTTTAAAACAGTTTTACTGGTTCATTGATGGATTCAGTTTCTTTAAAGTTTTCAAAACACTCAAAAAAGTTTTTATCATTTCTGGGTGGAGTAATTTCAATTATGTTAATATCATAGAAGCCAAGAGAGAAAATATAAGGGTAAAGTGCATAATAACAATGAGGGAATGTGTTCTCTTTCCAGGTTCACAGGGGGGCGTAGTTTTAAGGGCAAGAACTTCCCAGCTTCATGCCCCCTGCCATCTCTCTCCATCTGGGAGATTTAACGGTTTATGTTTAGATTTTGCGAGCATGGGAAGAAACTAAGAGTCAATCACTCCAGCAGAAGTTCTAAGGAACTCCTTTCATTGGCCAGGGGTCTTAGAGAAGGTGGGGGTTCCTTCTAGGTTAAAAGTCCCCCTTCTTCCACACCCCTTCGGACTCCATGTTTGGGTCCCCTTCCATGAACACTCCCTTTGTGGAAGCCATCTTTCTCTCTCCTGGATTTTCCTTCTGGAGTCCCCTTCCACACTCTCTCGTGGAAGCCTGTCTTCCCCTCCTAAACTCCATCTCTCTCTATTCCCTAACATTCTTGTGGAAACTGCTTTCCTCTCCTGGATTCCGTCTTTCTGGATTCTCTCACTCAGTGTGAGAGTTAGCTGTTTCTTTCTCTCTCCTCCTTTTTCTCCCTCCGCTTTAAATAAATCACTTTTTACAAACACTTTTGAGTCCGGCATTTACTGTGCACTGCACCGTGGTCCCCTCTCTCATTCTTGAGAGGGCAGGAGGCCAAGAACCTGGAGAAATGTCCTCTCAGGGGAGCTGAGGGCACCCTGAACTCCTGAACCCCGTTATTATAAAAATACCAATCAGATTATTGATCTCAATCATTAGAAGTTCATCAGCCAGCACCTTTCTAATAATGCAACATATATTATACATTTAATGAGTCTATATTTTTCAATATCATTTATTCTTTGAACCAACCATTCCTTACTCTGGTCTATTCCTTATATCTTACCAAATAAATGTATAAAAATGTCTAGCCTATTTCTTCATAATATCAGATATGTTGAATCAATGACCCACACTTCAAATCAACCAAAATGAGTTAATGGGCCTTCCATGCGGTTCCACTGTTATCTTTGTTTTACATTTTGCATGAGTGTAAATCTTTCTCTAATTATTGTTTTTGCTATTGTTATTCATGTTTTACATATCGTATCTTGTCAGCCACTTCTACATTCATTCAAAGATTAAAACCTTATTTACTTTTGGAAAACTTTTTGAAATATTAGGTGAAAGCATTTGGTACCTTATATAGTTTGGATATTTTTCTTTTCCAAACCACATGTTGAAATGTGATCCCCAGTATTGGAGGTGGGGCCTGGTGGGAAGGTATTTGAATCAAAAGAGTGGATCCCTCATGAATGGCTTGGTGCCCCCCTTGTGGTAATTAGTTCTCTGTGATGAGATTTTATTCTTTTAGTAACCAGGAGATGTAACTGTTTGAGTCTGGCATGCCTCCCTCTCTCTCTCGCTCCTTCTCTTACCATGTGACACGACTGCTCCCCCTGCATCTTCTACCATGAGTAAAATCTTCCTGGGGCCTCACCAGAAACCAAGCAGATGCTGGTGCCATGCTTATACAGCCTGCAGAACCATGAACCAAATAAACCTCTTCTCCTTATAAATTACCCAGCCTCTGATATTCTGATTTACACATTATATTATTCCACTAGGAAAACTTTCCAACTTGTATACTCAAGTATGCTGAATACTTCTAGGGCAGACAAGTTGTTCCCTACTGTCAGTTCATAAACCAATGTGATTAAAGGAACATCAGAAAATTGGACTGCAGTTCATTTTTAAAATTCATATCTTAATAGGGCATTAAATTTGCAAATTGCCTATTTCCAGAAGTTTAGAAGACTGTGGTAAGTTGACTTTGGTCTTCATAGGAACATAGACCATCACACTTTCTGAGCACATCCTATGAGTGCATACTTTAAGCCAGTCATAAGTTTCAGAAAGCTACTGCTAATGATGTTGTTATCTCAGCTGAAACTTCCATGGAGACTGCTGCTGCTTTAGTCTTCTCTTGATTCTCCAAAGTGGCATGATCCCAAGCATATGCTTCCAGTTGATCAGCTAAGTCTGTTTCTGAGGAACTCTTGCTTTCTTTGATGGAGGCTTACCTGTTAACTGAAGTTGAGCCAAAACTCTTTGGAATTTGATGAATATACTCTTGAACAGGAAACGCTGCAAGAATCTTTTGTTTTAGAGGAAAAAACATCTGTAAACCAACCATTTCATGCATAGTGCCAGCAGCATGGCCAGATTTTCCATCTGTGTAGCTAAAAGTTTGTCCATTCATGTTTTATAATTAGCAGATTAAAAGGTAAAGAAGCTATGTCTCACTTTCTTTCACCAGAGCCTGAGGTATTACTTGGGTCCTCACTATAGCCACCGTCTAATTGTCAGTTCTCCTAAGTGAATCTCTTCTTTTTCAGATCCTTGCAGTTATTTGCCAAGATGCAGAGAAGATGGTTGCTTTGGGTAAAAGTTTCCATTTAGATAGCCCTTAACATCTTTATGACTCAAATCCTTTATGATTTCCAGTGGAGCCTCAAGGATAGTTTGTCCATGCTTCCAGGACTACCAAGTCCTTTCTCAGCTCCAGCAAAGCTCTGCTGGATTCTTCTCCGTTCTTTTTATTTTAAAGAAAGGGTTATCACATAGATATGCTATTTATATTAGAAAGTTATTCTATTAGTTATCTTCTGGTCATAAAAATGTACCCTGAAACTTAGCTTAGAAAACATTCGTTATCTCACACAGATTCTGCAGGTGAGGAATTTGGAAAAAGCCTAGCTACTTGTCTCTGGTGGTAGGTCTTTATAAAGCTGTAAACAAGCTACCTGCTGGAGCTGCAGTTATCAAAAAGCGTAACTGGAGTCGTGGTATCTACTTCCAGGCCCTCACGTGAAGCTGTTGGCAGTATGTCTTAGTTCCTACTAATATTAAGCCCAGAAGATATTGATATTTTGCATATCTGGATATAAATGTGATGACATAAAAGTATTAATAAAGTTGATGTGGAGAGAAATTAATGAATTGTGTTTTAACAATGTTAAGTTTCAGGTAACCATGAAGAACTCAGTGGTAGTAGATGTTTGGAGATTTGACACTGTTTCACGTGGGAGAATTCAGAGATTGGAATGAAGATTTTGGTATTTTTATAGTCATGAACTGTACAGGGCAGGGAATATAATCTCAAAACAAGAGGTGGGAACTGAATAGTGCAGCAACAGAAAAATATATACATATAAGCAAAAGGAAAAAAAAAAAGACCTTTCATGAATGAAAGGAAAACAGATAAATCACTGTGTTGTGGCTCACGAAATTATGGGAAGAAACCAAGTTCCAAGAACAGGTTCACAAACATTAAGAAGATGAACACATGCACACACAGACACAGACACACACACACACACACACACGCACACACTCACATTCTCTCTCTCAAATAAGAAAACTGGTTCCTTCTCAAGCCAAGATTTTGTGATTTAAGTACTAGTCACCTCTGGTATCATGTGTTCCGCACAATACTATTAATTGAGATTAATTTTTATGAGGCTTTTACTACCAGTTTTTTGAAAACTAATTTATCCAAATTTTTAGAACATTAAACAGCAAACTTAATCAGACACCAGATCGTGTATTCACCTTCTATCAGCATGTCACTGCCTTTAGCTATAAAGCTGATTGACACGATTCCAAATGGAAAAAGGTATGGGAAACTGAATATAAAGAGAATATAAACATTTGACTGTAGATTCAAAACATAGAGAGAAAATAATATCTGAATAAATATACTTCTGCTTAACATTTATTGAAATAAGTTGAGACTAATGTTTTTATTTAAATGTCATGTGTCTTTTTATGCTACATTACAAGAAGTTGCTATTTGCTTGATCATTTTCGTACACAAAGTCACCTTGCAGAGGCATGTAGTGAAATTCTCTCTCCTTCTGCCTATGTGAGCAGTTAGTGGTGGAGTCTCTCGATCACACATTTCTCCTCACATTCAGACCCTCGGAAGATTACAGCTTTGGGAGGATGGAGTGAGGGGTTCCAGTTCAGGAAAGGGAGAAGGAATCTGAGCAGTTGATGCCTCCTCAGCTGGAGAAGGAGCAATTGAGGATGTAAGTCATCTAATATCTCAAGCTGAGCAGATATCTCAGATGTGTCAGAGTACATTACCCCTAACCCGGCCATGTGAACGTGAGTGAAGAGGCGTGAAAGGAGGAAATACAAGAAACAGTGCAGTGAGAGCAAGCAAGCACTGCAGCAGCAGGACATTACATGGCACTACAAGCCAGGGGACCCTAGTGAGAGCAAAAAAAAGGGGATGGCAATTGTGAAAATCTCAAAGAATTTCCTTTAGCCCCTCACCCACAACGGCATCCCCTCCGCTTAGGCCAGGATTCAAAGGGCTGTGACTCCAGACCTCCCTTTACTGTTTTATTTTCCTGAAATTTATGTGGCTATAGCAAATGATTATTTACAAATAGTAATAGCAACAGTAAACTAGATCACTGAGGAGTTAAAATCCTGACTCAGCTTCTCATCGCAGTGTGGCTGAGATAGACTCTTGACTCTCTAAACCTCAGTTTCCTTAACTGCAATATATAAGGTTGATCCTATATGTAACTTTGTTTTGGAATTGTGAAATGTAAGTGAAATAATTGCCTTTGACTGAACAATTTCTAAGTGCTTTATAAGCCTCATCATATATTAATCTGTGCAACACCTCATGGGTGGGTGATTTACAGAAGAAGGAACAGAGAAGATGGCTAAGATTTCTGATACTACGAAACTAGAAAATTACAGAGCTGCTCTCAAACTCAGGTATGCTTGATTTTGAAGTAAATATTTTTGATCCCTGCCTGGCAAGAGGTAAACATTTAATTATTTCTGCTATCATTATTATTAAAAAAATAGAAACTGAAAAAGTAGAAAATAATTAATGATAAAAGTAATTAATATTATCACTGTTTTAATAACAATACGTATTTATTGAATACCAGTATATGATCAGAGACTTTGCATGTATCATCTCATTCAATTGTGAAATATCTTTATGAAGCTAGGGGCATTATTGTTCTGTATTCAAATATGAGCATACTGAGGTACAGAATGTTGCAATAACTTACTCATGATTACATAGATAGTAAATGGAGCAGTTAGAAGCCAATGTGACTGGAGAATCTGCAGAAATGAGCACTCATCTATAGAAATACTGTCTGCCCCTACTTAATCCAACTTCTCTTTCTTAACCAGGTTCTTAGAATTTTCTGTTTCTGTGTGTGCATGTGTGAGTGCATGTGTGTGCATTTCAATAGTAGCATTCATATTAAAATATTCAAAAATTGTATGCATAATGTACTTAACATTTTCATGCTGCTTTTTTCTTCCAGCGTGCTCTCATACGTTTTTCCTGTAATCTTCTTCAATTGCCATAATTATCTTTATTTTATTCATAAATAACATTTTATACAGTAATGTTCTAAAATTGTGCAGGTATTCTTCTCTGATTGGACATTTTATTTAGCTTGCATTTGATTTTTTCCCAACATAAATAACTCTATAATATATTTTTATAGATATAAACTTTACTTTAGTTATCAAATTATTTTTAAGGTAAATTTTCAGAAGATAAATTGTTACATTAAAGTATATGAAAATGTTTATGACTTCCTATACATAATACCCAATACTTCACTGAACTGTCACCACATTCTCCAATAATAGCATCAAGAGAATATCAACAAAATAGCTGTAAAGAGAAGAAATCTCATTTTTGTTTACATACGTGTGTGTGTGTGTGTGTATACGTGTGTGTGTGTGTGTATACATGTGTGTGTGTGTATACACACACACACATGTATACACACACACACACACGTATACACACACACACACATATATATATAGAGAGAGAGAGATTGAGAGACAGAGTCCAAATGTTGCTTCAATAGCCACTGGAAGGTGCACGGCTTGAGAGTGTGTATCCAGCAGAAGTGATGAGTTATGGCATTCCCACAATCATTCTGTACCCCGAGCCCAGTAACGTATGAAAAGGGCTTGCCAAGGCTTTCCTGGATTCAGAAGCCACCGAAGAGTGCACCTAACTGACCCCAAAGTCAATAGAGAACACTCAGCCTTGGACTCCTTAACATTGTGCCATAACCAATAGAGCTAATTTTCCAACTAATGCCTCACAGCGGGTACTTAATACATTCTTGTTTCCCATCTTTTTCTCAGTCTCACATGCCCACATTTTCCCCTGCTCCTCAGAGTTCCCAATAGCCTCAAACTTTAAATCTTGCAAACAATTTTCATTTTTCATAATAGCTTCACAAAGGTCTGACTCTTGTAAAGATCTTCTCATTTGAAGAATGTAGAAAAGGATTTTAACATCTTCCGAGCCATTCTCTGGATCTATCAACTTTTTGTATCATTCTATCTCATCTCTCTTTTTAAAAATTATTTTAAAATAAAAATTGTATATATTTTAGATGTTTAACATGATGTTTTAATATACATTCTTATACATAGTGAAATGATTACTACAGTCACACAAATTAACATATCCGACTCCTCACACAGTTACCATTTTCTTTCTCTTTTTTTCTGGTTAGAGCACATGAAATCTTTCTTAGCAAATTTATAATGTGCAATACAAGATTTATTACTGACTGTAGTCATCATGCCGTACCTTCAACCTCTAAACTTCATCCTACGTAACTGCATTTGTGCCCTTTGCCCATCTCTCAATGTTTTCCCACCTCCTTGTCCCTGGTAACTACAGTTCTCCTCTCTGCTTTTATGTCTTTGACTTTTTTCGATTCCACATATAAGTGGGATTATGCAGTTCTTTTTCATGTGTCTAGCTTATTGCACTTAGCCTAATGTCCATTGGGTTCATCCACGTTATTGCAAATTGCAGGATTTTTTTAAATCTCTCTTGAATTTCTGAATTTACAGCTGATCCTGGGTACTACAGTCTTGGACAACATTTTACATAGTGAGCATAGGTAGTAAGTGAGCACTTTGACAACTGAGTTTTTGTATCAGTCTTATAATGGTTATTTTCTGATTGAGGCTTTCACCTTTTGGAATACAAGGAAGTAGTTTTCTTGACTAGACATTGTGGTTCACTGGTAATATCAGTAATCGAGCTATTTTGCTTAGGTTCTCTACAAATGATGTAAAAATACAAAGCTTGCTCCTATGGAGGCCTCTGTTTTATTTAGAGCTTTGTGGAATTCATTAAAATATTATCAATGACTAACTTCAATTTATACATTCTGTCTTATGAGTGAAATATGACTGTACTTTTAAAGAAAACTAAATATTGAAGTAGGCTACATGACTTAATACGTGAGCATTGCTTTGTTATATATTCTAAGGTAAATCTACGTAATTGTTTAAGTAAAAGAAAAAAAATATCCCAGAGTAAATGTTATCTGATTAGTTCATTTACAATTTCTTTTAGACTTTACATATGACAAAATTACTCACAAGATTATTCTGTCTTGTCCATGGCACAGCTATTTTAAAACACTCCATTATCAAAGCATTTATTATTATTATTTCAGTTGTTTAAGCATTTATTAAGGCACTATTGTGAGGCTATAATTTGTTCTAGGTGCTAATGAAACAAGGATAACGAAGACATTGTCCTTCCTTTAGGGATGTACAGTATAGTAAAGAAAACAAAATAGAAGCATACCACCACAGTTCAGTGTAACAACTGCTAAGCTGGAGGTATGCACAAAGCAGAAACACTTGTGAAACCTTTATTTGCTTTTAATGGCAATAACATTTGCTGCTGTTTTGTTCTGTATATGAAATAATGCAGTCTCTCACTTTTCTGTGTTTTATTTTACCAAGTCCTCTTGCTGTTCAAGGTAAGCCTATGAGGGCCCATATTAAATTTTTACTTTCCTATTATGATGTTGAGATGATAATACTTATTAACTTTCTTTGAACTACAGCAAAAATAAGAGTTTTTAAAAGGCATTGCTTATTTTGATCTAGCATCTTGACACTTTGATCTGTCCTTACTTTGAAGGTGATTCTAAAAGGAAATTTCAGATATACTCAGGTAAAAAGATTTACATAAAAGACCCCAAACTCCCAGCTGAAAGATATATCATTCCACTATAGGAAAGCATGTTTTAAACTTATTCATGCTTTCCCAGACAATGATGACAATACAAACTTTAGTCTTCCCCAAGGTATACAGAAGTCCCTTTTTGATATGTAATTTATTATTGCTTAGCAATTCATTAAAAGCTTCCAAACAGCTTTTTTAAAATGAGTCAAGAGGCAATATTTACATATATTTGCACACTTGATATTTTGTTCTCCAAACTGATAACTTGGTTTTAACATATTTTGATATATTAAGAATATATGGCTCTGTTAGTTTAAATTCTCCCCCATCTAAACCATACAAAATAAATTTGACGAAATACTGTTTATTGCTTTCAGAATGGTAACAATATTGTTCTTGCCATATACTTTAAGTATACACTTTTTTTAATATAATAAACCTGCCTTTACATATCAAGCAGATTCTCTTTTTTAATTGCATTTTAGGTTTGGGGGTACATGTGAAGAATATGCAAGTTTGTTGCATAGGTACACACATGGCAGTGTGATTTGCTGCCTTCCTCCCCTTCACCTATATCTGGCATTTCTCCCCATGTTATCTCTCCCCAACTCCCCGCCCCCCGCTGTCCCTCCCCTAAAACTTAAAACCATTAAAAGACCTTATATTACTTTAAAATAAGAAGACAAAAACATGAGAAAGTTAGCAAATGTGGCAAAATTTGTCAAAGTATGTGTAAATAAATATACATTTCAGGAAATTGAATGTATTTAAAAGAACTTAGGAAGCTAAATTATTTTTCTTTTTAAGCTTTTTCTTCCTGACTTTAATGATGTTATTCTGTACATTTCAATATTTTATAATATGGTTTCAGTAGTGGATATCACTTTCCAATTTTTGCTGTATTATAAATGCTTTTGTTCTTGTTCTTTATGATCAATATTTTGAGGAAGCACATTTCAAACTCTGTTTCTTTCAGTAATGTGTGCCCTGCTAGATTTGAAAAAGTACCAGTGTTATCTTTGATTTTATGATCTTATATTCTGTTAAAAAAAGATTGGCATTGCAGTTTCTGGCTCATAGTAAGTGATAAAGTTATTTTGGAATGCATAAAGGAATGCATTCTAAAGTGAATGCATGCATGAATAAATGACTGCAGGTAAGACCATAAGAGAAACTTAAACGCTATTTTCAGAAATGATTCTTGGGAAAACCATTTAAGCATATGCGATAGTCTTAAAATAAGGCAAAAACAGTATTTTGATTGCAATATGAGTATAAAGTATACCAGTACAAAGTAAATGTTTGTATGAGTCAAATGAATAGTAGAAAAAAATTTAATCATATTTGAGTGAAACAGCTACTTGAATCAGTGCCGTTTCATTCTCTCATGACATCTTCAGAATATATTATTATTGTTTTCTTCATTTAAGTGGCCGTGACCACTGATTAAGTGCACAAGCTTTTTACCCAGAAAGACCTGATTCCAAATTCCAGTTTTTACTAATGTTGTGATCTTGGGCAAGTTATAGAACCCTTGTGAGCCTCTTCTCCACTTGTAAATTAAGGATACTATTAGTCACCACATAAGATTGTCATAAGGAATAAAATTAGATCATATGTACACTTGTAGTAGGCACACAAGACATTGTAGCTATTTTTATTTTTGTAGAACTTGATTATTACCCTACATTTTTCTACCTTTTCCCTTCTTACTCACATCCTTCTGTCCCACACTCCAGTCTGTCTCTATGTATGTGATATTTTCCTTTTTATCACTGCTTAGGCCTTGACTCCCTTCTCATCTGAGAATCAAGTCCTAAATCTTCAACCTGTTTTTCACTTCCAATTCTCTGGAAACTTTTGAGAAACAAACTGTTTAGATATCTCTTATTCTTGGCTTTCTATATTGGAAGATTTCTTGGGTTGGAGTAAAAGCAGTATGGATGCACATATAAATTCTTCCTAAGTAGCTAGCATTTTGAAATGACCTATTGCGACTCTTCTCAAATGGAGGTGCTGAGAGGGCTGCATCAAGATCAACTGAAACTTATAAATACACTTATAGACTCCACACTCAGATATTTTAATTTGGTGGATCTATACTTGAATCAGGGAATCTTGTTTTAATGGAAAGAAAGAGAAATGTACTTAGTGTGATGGTGTGTGCCTATAGTCCCAACTACCTGGGAGACTAAGACAAGAGAATTACTTGAGCTCAAGAGTTTAAGTGCAGCGTGAGCAATTAAAAAGAGAGAAAGAGAGAAATAAAAATGCCACTATGGGTGATTTTTATGTATAGCAAAGTTTGGGAATCAATTGTCAATTCTATTTATTCAGCCTAGAAAAACACATCCAGTAAATATCCTGCAACATGAATATCTAAGACCTAATAATACTTCTAAGCAATTTGAATTCGTGTGTTTGGTACCATTACTGTGTTGTGTATTACAAAAGCAGCATAGTAGAGAAGAACTTTTGAGGCTTTTGATGCCAGACAGACCTGGATTCAAACTCCCAACATAAGATAGATATAATAACATCTATCCTGCATAGTTCTTGTGGAAAGAGCTGAACATTTAGTATTTGCGTGAAGTATTAAACATTAATAGTAACCACAGAACTGGTGGCTGTTATGTATTATTTGTTTCCAAATCATTTTTTGACTTGTCAGATATGAGGTGCTTCAGTTGAATTGAAATATTGGGTCCAGGAAGTCTTAGCCAGAGCAATCAGAAAAGAGAAAGAAATAAAAGGCACTCAAATAAAACAAGAAGTCAAACTATGTTTTTTTGCTGATAATAATATTCTGTACCTAGAAAATCTTAAAAATTCAACCAAACAACTACTAGAACTGATAAACAATTTTAGGAAATGTTTAGGATAAAAAAAATCAATGTACAAATATCAGTAGTGTTTCCATAGACCAATAACTTCCAGGCTGAGAGTCAAATCAAGAACACAAATACATCTACAATAGCCACAAAGTAAATGAAATACATAGGAATACAGAAGACCAAGGAAGTGAAAGGTCTCTCCAAGGAGAACTACAAAACATTGCTGAAAGAAATAAGAGACAACACAAATAAATTGAAAAATATTTCATGTTTGTAGATTGGAATAATCAATAGCATTAAAATTGTCTTACTGCTCAAAGATATGTATAGATTCAATCCTATATCTATTAAACTACCAATGTCATTCTTCATGGAATTAGAAAGAAACCTATTGTAAAATTCACATGGATCCAACAATAAAATTCAAATAGCCAAAGAAATCCCAAGTAAAAAGAGCAAAGGTGGAGGCATCACAATACCTGACTTCAGACTATACTGTAAGGCTATAGTAACAAAACCATCATGATACTGGTACAAAACCAGACACATAGACCAATAAAACAGAATAGAAAACTCAGAAATAAATTCACACATTGACAATAATCTGATCTTCAAAAAGGTCAACAAAAAGAAGCAATAAGGAAGGGCTTCGTACTCAATATGTCATGCTGAGATAACTGACTAGTCATATGCAGAAGAGTGAAACTGGACCCTTACCTTTTACCATTTAAAAAATTAACTCAAGATGAAATAAAGATTTAAATGTAAGACATCAAACTACAAAAACCTTAGAAGGAAACATAAGAAATAACCTTCTCAACATCAGCCTTGATGAAGAATTTTTGTCTAAGTCCCCAAAAGCAAATGCAGCAGAAACATAGCTTAACAAATGAGACCTAAATAAAGATGTTCTGCACATAAAAAAAAAAAAATCCACAGTGTAAATAGACAATCTACAGAATGGGAGAAAATATTTGCAACCTATGAATCTAACAAAGGTCTAATATGCAGAATCTGTACAAAACTAAGGCAAATCAACAAGAGAAAACCAAATAAAAATAAAAATTTTTAAATGAGCAAAGGACGTGAACAGACACTTTTCAATACAAGACATACAAGCAGCCAACAAACATATGAAAAAGTTCTCAGCATCAGTAATCATCAGAGAAATGCAAATCAAAACCACAATGTGATACCATCTCACACCACTTAGAAAGTATGGACTTAGAAACAATGGATGTTATTATTTGATGCTGGCAAGGCTGTGGAGAAAAGGAGACGTTTATACACTGTTGATGGGAATGTAAACGACTTCAGCCACTGTGAAAATAGTTTGAAGATTTCTCAAAGATCTTCAAACAGGACTACCATTCAAAGCAGCAATCCCATTACTTCATATATACTTCAAAGAAAAGACATCATTCTACTGAAAAGACACATTCACTTATATGTTCACTTCAATAATAGCAGAGACATGGAATAAACCTAGATGTTAATCTATGGTGGATTGGATAAAGAAAATGTGGTACATATACACAATGGAACACTATGTAGCCATAAAAAAGAATAAAATAATGTCATTTCCAGCAACATGGATGCAGTTGGAGGCCATTATCCTAAGACAATTTACACAGGAATTGAAAACCAAGAACCACATGTTCTCACTTATAAATGAGAGCTAAACATTGAGCACACATGAACATAAACATAGGAACAATATACACTGCAGACTGCTGGGGGAGGGAAGGAAGGAGGTACAGGTTAGCAAACTGTCTATTGGGTACTATTGCTCACTATCTGGGTGCAAGGTAAACATGCAAATAACCTGCACAAGTAACCCCTAGATCTAAAATAATAGTTGAACAATTTTTAAAAAGGAAGACAAATAAAAAAGAAATATTTGTCCCAAGTCTTCACCTGTTCTGCATCTTCAACTGCATCTCCATCTTTTTGCAACTTCAGCTATCACTTTATTTTATTTTCCCACCCTTGACTTGGGGCTTGGCTTTATAACTTGCTTTGACCAGTAGGGTGCTATAAGGCATGATGCAAAACAAGGGTTTGGAATTGCTTGCATGACTCACCATACACTCTTATATCTGCTAACACCATGAAGAGAACATTCCACACTTAATCTATTTATCCAAAGAAGATGAGGGACACTTGGATTAGAGGTGCCCAAGAGACTTGGTAAACTGCAGCTCGAAGAATAGCCACATAGCTTTGATAGCCAATCCAAGCCTAGATCAACTAACTCCCAGCTGATTCCCAGCAATGTGTAAGTTATCTGAGATCAGCAGAACTGTCTCAGTTATTGCAGCCTGAAGCAAAGCCACCTAAGATGACTTGCAGATCCATGGAAATAAAATATTTTTTTCTTAAATACTGAGTTTGGAGATAGTTTTTAAAGCTGCATGATTGTGGTAAATAGCTAGCCTGTGCCGATGATTTTGTCTCTTTCCAGTGATAATCTGAGTTTAGCAATCTACCAAAAGCAAAAAACAAAGTTCTTACTTTTTAGCAAGAGTACCTGCCGTTTCCGTTGATTTAGTAAGAGTGGTAATTGTGTATTAGTATAGAGTTATGCTGTTGTAAAGCCCTCTTTGAACACTGTATAGGCATAATTTTATGCCTATGTATGGGGGCACTTTTTAGTTTTGAACTGTATAGATCTTGCAGAAAATACTAGGACTGTGCCTCAAGCTGCCTGATTCCATTGTGTATTTTTGTATAAGACGTGGGCAAATAAATGAGACTGCTCATGAAAGTAGTGCACAGTAGAGCCCAGAGGGCCAAAAGGATATTACCTAGAATTGATTGTGAGAAAGGAGCAGTAAAAGAAAAAGGAAAATATAATTGGAAGCCATAAATCAGTAGAAATTGTATCACTCATGTTCCACATTTTATTGTCTGTTGATAAGCAATTCAGTTGTTTCAGACTCTTTGTTTGTAACTATGGCTTTGATAAACATCCTCACTGTTGCCTCTCTGTATGTAAGGGTTTTTCTTGGGTATATATCCAAAAATAATATATGCATGCTTAATTTTTCTGAATGTTTACAAATTGCTCCCCAGAATGGCTTTATCAATATATACTTCCACCATCAGTTCATAAAAGATCTCTACCACTCACATATTCACCAACACTAAATACTACTTGAGCATTTTTTTACATGATGAGTAGAGACTGCTGTCTTGTTGTTTTAGGTTGCATTTCTTTTAATACTTCTGAAGCTTAGCAACTCCTCTTTTACTTTCAATTTTTATTTTAGATACGGGAGTACATGTGCAGCTTTGTTATATGGGAATGTTGTGTGATATTGAGGTTTGGGTATGGAACCCATCACTCAGGGAGCAAAATACCTGATAGGTAGTTTTTTCAATCTTCATCTCCCTCCTTCCCTCCTGACTCTAGTAGACCAGAGTCTATTTTTTCCATGTTTATGACAATGTGAGCTCAATGTTTAGCAATCTCAATCAAAATGTCAGGAAATTCTAAAGTTTAAATGGAGAGACAGAGGATCCAAAATAGCCAACACAATAGCACACAAAGTTGGTGGACTGACATTATTTGACTTCAAGACATACCATAAGCTATAGTAATTAAAACAGTGTGATATTGAGGGAATGTGTTTTCTTTCCAGGTCCACCAGGGGGCATAGTTTCAAGGGCAAGAACTTCCCAGTGCCATATTTTCTCCCCCTCCCATCGATCTTCATCTAGGAAATTTAACGGTTTATGTTTAAATTTCTCAGGTGCGGGAAGAAACTAAGAGTCAATCACTCCAGCAGAAGTTCTAAGAAACTCCTTTCATTGGCCCCGGGGATCTTAGAGAAGGTGGGGGTTCCTCCCAAGTTAAAAGTCTCCTTCTTCCACATCCCTCTGGACTCCATGTTTGTGTCTCCTTCCACGAACACTCCCTTCTTGGAAGCCATCTTTCTCTCTCTTGGATTTTCCCTCTGGAGTCCCCTGCCACACTCTCTCATGGAAGCCTGTCTTCCCCTTCTAAACTCCATCTCTCTCTCTATTCCCTTCCACTCAGTGTGGAAGCTGCTTTCCTCTTCTGGATTCCTCTGTCTGGATTCTCTCACTCAGTGTGAGAGTTAGCTGTTTCTTTCTTCTTCTCCTTTTTCTCTCTCTACCTAAATAAATCACTTTCTACAAACACGTTTGAGTCCGACATTTACTGCACAGTGCACCGTGGTCTCCTCTCCCGTTCTTGGGGAGTGATAGACCAAGTACCTGGAGAAATGTCCTCTAAGGGGAACTGAGAGCTCCCCTGAACCCCTGAACCCCTGAACCCCAGCATAACAATATTAGTAAAAGAACAGACTTAAATCAGTGGACCAGAATAGAGAGCCCAGAAATTGACCTCTTTGACAAAGGAACAAAGGCAATACAGTGGAGAAAATATAGTCTTTTCAAAAAATTATGCTGGAACAACTAGAAATTTACATGTAAAATAGTGGATCTAAACACAGTCCTGACATTCTTCACAAAAAATTGACTCAAAGTGGATTACAGACCTAATGTAAAATAGAAAACTACAAAAGTACTAAAAGATAACATATGGGAAATATCTACCTGATGTTGGATATGGCAATGACTTTAGATATATCACCAAAGACAAAACCCATGAAAGAAAAAGCTGATCGGCTAGACTTTATTAAAACTAAAAATCCAGTTTTATGAAGACACTGTCAAAAGTTTGAAAAGGCAATTCAAAGAATGGGAGAAAGTATTTTCAAAAGACATAAATGAATAAATGACTGCTATCCAAAGTATAAGAAGATCTCTTAAAACTCATAAATAAGAAAACAAACATTTCAAAATCTCAACAGGTTGAGAAAGCAAGTCAAAGAATGGAAGTAAGTATTTGCAGAACACTTAACTGAATAAAGGACTGTTATCCAAAGTATAAGAAGGTCTCTTAAAACTCAACGATAAGAAAACAAACTGTTTTTAAAATATACCAAAATCTTAACAGACACCTCACCAGGAAGATTACAAATAAGCATATGAATAGATATTTTACGTCATATGCCATTAGAGAAATGCAAATTAAAACAACAATAGACACTCTCATTTGTTGCTGGTGAGAATGCAAAATGGTATAGTCACTTTGCAAGACAGTTTGGCAGTTTCTCACAAAACTAAACATACTTTTAAGGTATGACCTAGCAATCATAGTCCTTGGTATTCACCCAAATGAGATGAAACGTTGTATATTTCAATGTAGCTAGAAGAGAAGACATGAAATGTTACACATAGAAATGATCAATTCTCAAGGTGATGAATACCCCAATACCCTAACTTTATCATTACACATTCTACGCATGTAACAAAAACTCACATGTACTTCATAAACATGCAAAATATTTTGTGTAAATATAAAAAGGAAAAAATATTGCACGTTTATGTTTATAGAAGCTTTACTCATAACTAATAGAACTTGGGAAAATACAGCCTATGATTAGTAGGATACTGAATGTGTGAATAAATAAACTATGGTACAGCCACAGAATGTAATATTATTCAATGCTAAAAAGAAAATGAGCTAACAAGTCATGAAAAGACATATAGGCAACTTAAATGCATATTGTTAAATAAAGGAAGCCAATTAGAAAAAGGCTACATACCGTATGATTCCAACTATGTGACATACTGGAAAAAGCAAAACTATGGAGACAATCAAAAGATTATTAGCTACCGAGGGTTGAGGAATAGAAGAGATAAAGAGACAGAACAGGATTTTTAAGGCAGTGAAATTACTCTCTATGATACTATAATAGTGGATACATGTCATTATTTGTCCAAACCAATAGAATACCATTTTGAGTGAAGCTCTTCAGGTTTTCTATTAACTGAGCTTGTACTACTGTCCTTAGCAGCCATCAGAGGTTCACACAGAAGAGAGCTGGAAGGGATCCACCAGCATGTGTCCCTTCGGGTGGCCTCACCGTCAGGGGTTGAATTGCAGATGCGGCTTCAATTGCATACCCATAACATGAAGGTCTGAGTGGGTTCCTTTGTTTTAATTACTTATGGATCATCAAACTAGGCCCAGCAAGATGATCAGATAGAAGCAAACCGTAGCCCTCCATTTTAGGTCTTGCGTAGCCAAAGCAATCTTACAAATGTAGGATGGAGTTTCTCCTATTTATGGGTCATCTGTGGTGAGGTGTATTTATTTAACAAGGTTACCTTTTACTGGCGGAAAGGACAGTTAAACAGTTTGGCACAAAGCTGGGGTTAAAACAGGTCTCTGCAGAGGGATTTTTTTATCTATCTTGGTCAGCCTGGTCCAGGCCTAGGCAACAATTATCTGTTGTTTCTCTGTTATTCCTAAGACAAACACCAAGACTGAACCCAAATATAAACCACAAACTTTGAATGATAATGGTTTGTCAATGTAGGTTCATTAACTGTAACAAATGCATCACTTTGGTGGGGGATTTGATAATTGGGGAGCTTATTGATGTGTGGGGGCATGTGGTATATAGGATATCTATGTACCTTTCTCTCAATTATTCTGTGAAACTAAAACTGCTCTAAAAAATAAAATATCTTTCCGGGCATGGTGGCTGACACCTGTAATCCCTGCACTTTGAGAGGCCGAGGCGGGTGGATCGCCTGAGGTCAGGAGCTCTAGAGCAGCCTGGCCAACATTGTGAAACCCCGTCTCTACTAATAATACAAAATTAGCTCGGCATGGTGGTGCATTCCTGTATTCCCAGCTACTCAGAAGGCTGAGACAGGAGAATCGCTTGAACCCGGGAGGTTGAGGTTGCAGTGAGCTGAGATTGCGCCATTGCACTCCAGCCTGGGGAACAAGAGTGAAATTTAATCTCAAATATATAAGTTAAGTAGGTAATTAAATATTTTAATTAAAAAAATTAAAAGGAGAAAAGCCCAGTGCCATAGAGGCCAAGTGAATGACTTTAAAGAGAAAGCGGTTGTTAAACATTGTCAAATGCTGTAATTAAGTCAAGGTGAATACAACCTGAGACAGATCCAATGGGAACATTTAGAAAAACAAAAATTATAAAGATCACTTGAACTCAAAAATATCTATTTCCAAAATACTTACTGCGTTGTGTAAGCCCTTGAGAGATGTACATTGCATCTTATAAAAGAGGTTTTCCTTCTTCACGCTGCTTCTCTATGTTACTATAAAAATGTGGCCTGTGTTCTGGTTCCTGAGTAACCAACTTACGGTTTTTTTTTTCAGCTATGGGAATAATGATCTTACTCTTTATTCTTCTCTATTGTAGGATGAAAAATGAATATATAGATTCACTCTTCTTTATAAAAGACATCACTGGTCTACAAGTTACAACAGCCTAAACTGGAGCCGAATCATAAAATGTTGATGCATTTAGCATCAACATGTTTCTTCTGTGGAGTATTTATAAAGCAAACATTGATTTAATTTCCTAAAGCAGATCTAATCTCTTAGTTTTTGTCCAAGTTGGTTTAAACTTCTAAATTATATATTACTAGTTTGTAACAGTACAAAATTAAATTGTTTGGTTCTGAAATTAGATTGTCTAATATGGTTGCCAGTAGTCACATGCAGATATTTAAATTTAAATTTATTAAAATTTGGCTGGGCACAGTGGCTCATGCCTATAATCCCAGAACTTTGGGAGGCCAAGGCAGGTGGATTGCTTTAACCCAAGAGTTTGAGAACCACCTGGGCAACATGGCAAAAACCTGTCTCTACAAAATAAATAAATAAATAAATAATTAGCTAGGCATCTTGGAGTGCACCTGTAGTACCAGCTACTTGGAAAGCTAAGTTGGAAAGTTTGCTTGAGCCCAAGAGGTGGAGGTTGCCGTTAGTCGAAATCATCCCACCGCACTCCCAAGCTGGACGGCCCAGAGACCCTGTCTCAAAATAAGAAGAAGAAGAATAATTAAATACAATTTAAATATTTTTTCTTAATTATATTATCTATTTTTCAAATGCTCAGTAAAGATATGTATCTCATGATTACTTAAACAGCACATATAAAAAGAAATATCAATCAATGAAAACATTTTTATTGTACAGCACAGCCAGAAATATTCGTGTCTTTGTTCTTTACAAGGGTGGGTAATGAATGCTATCTTAGTGCACAAGAGTCTAGCAAATTCAGTATGCATGAGAATATCTGAACTGGGAATTATTTAATTATTTGCCAAAGAGATCCAAAGATTGCAAATTTTTAGATTTTTATATGTTAAAGTTTGAGCAAAAACTTAAGCGTCAGAATGTTCTATTTTAATTGTAGGCGCATTACCAGAAACTGTAAGCAGGCCTTCATAATTTATAGACATTTTCAACAAAATCTCTTCATCAATTTCAACAAATTTTCTGTTAATTTTTAAACAATTAGAAAAATTGTGGTACCTAAAATCATCTCAGCTATTTGTAGGATCTTGATAATAGCAATGCCCAATTTATTCATTATTCATTATCAAGCAAATTAAAAATGTCCTACAAATACTTCTAGTTGGAAAGTGAGATCATTTCAAACCTCCAAATGAAATATGAAAAATTTTGGTGACTGAGGATCATCAGGGGCATCCAATTTGACAAGGTCAAGTACCTTTGAACTTCCATACTTCACAGCAGCTTTACTCATAGCTCTATTATGTGATCATGTGCATGTGCCAAACTGATGCAACAATTTTTCTCCTAGGCCGGGCGTGGTGGCTCATGCCTGTAATCCCAGCACTTTGGTAGGCCGACGCGGGCAATCACCTGAGGTTGGGAGTTCGAGACCAGCCTAACATGGAGAAATCCCATCTCTAAAAAAAAAAAAAAAAAAAAAAAAAAAAAAAAAAAAAAAAAATAAAAAAAAAATTGGAAAAATTTTTTTTTTGTGATGGGTTTTGTTGGTTTTTTTTAATATAGGAGTAAAAC
>CAUYLG010046142.1:0-111522 GCA_963573385.1 Cacajao melanocephalus
CACTTGCCAGCTAGAAGGGAGACCCAGACTAGTGTATTTTGTAGGGAGAACTGCCACGCTGGGGCGCCAGCAAAACCGCCGCGCCCCAAAAGAGCCGTGCTGGTGACCTGTAGGGCTCCTCCGCCTGCGAATCTCCTAGTCTGTGGGCAATAAAAATCCATCTGTAAATGCGGCGTCCACTCACCCTCTGCGCTTTCACTGGGAGCTGCAATCCTGAGCTGTTCCTAATCGGCCATCTTGTGGCACATTCTTGCTTAGATGAGAACAGCAATTATATGAGACAGTGTTTCCCAGAGTTATTATTATAGAATTACCTATATTTGTATATTCTTTCTTCTAATAGAGTATATAGATTTTGCTATATTTTGGTATGCAGTTATGTTTATTCAAATTTGCTCCTCAACAAACCTCATATCCGATTGAAAATTTTTTTCTTAAACTCTTCCTATAACTTGTTACTTAATGTTTTGAAAATAAAAAAGTAAGTACTTGATAGAGATTCCCCAGAAAATTGTCTCCTCTAAAACTCATGTATCTTCAGAATTAGAGTAGTATGAGAAAATTACTTCACTGACTCTGGGAAATTCCCACAAATAACCAGAAGAATCTTGATACATATAAAATTAAATTGATATAAAAATCTTTTCTTAAAGCTTCTACTTATTACAAATAAGGAAAGGGGCAGACCCTGTGCAGGAAGAAAAAAATGAAAAGAGGCTTGTTTTCTCCTATTCTAAAGTGATGGGGTCACTTCAATAAAGATTTAAATATTTTCTCTAATTCTACCCTTGTCTCACTCTATTTTTTCCCCAAAGAAGCTAGAATGATCCTTATAAACAACAAATAAAAACCAGATTACTACTCTATACAACAACTTAATTGTCACTCAGAATGAAAGCCAGTCTTTATGAATGTCTGCAAGGATCTAAATATGCACTGTCTGATATGGTAGCCCCTAGCTACTTGTGTCTGTTGAACATGGGAAATGTGGCTAGTTTCAATTCAGATGTGCTGTAAGTGGAAAACACATAATGGTTTTGAAAAATTAGTGTCAATAAAAAGAATGTAAAATATCTCACGATAGTTTGGATATATTAAGTTAAATAAAAAGTATCATTAAAATTAATTTAACCTGATTTTAAATGAGGCTTCTAGAAAAATAATAAATTATATATCTTACATTTCTGGCTCATAATTCTATTCAGCACTGACTTAAATTATCCACAAATCATCAGCTCCCTCCCATTTCCAATCTACTTTGGCCTCTGCTGCTTCTCAATATACCATGTCTGTGTCAAACACTTGTGTTAGGTACTCCTTGAAAATTATTCTTTCAGATATCTTCTGGATTAGTCTCTCTCACTTTTTCCTGTTCTCTGTTAAAATTATCAGAAAGAACTTTCCTGACAATCAGCTTTAACTGGCCTCACCCAAAACATAATACACCACTATTCTTCTCCATTTTTTTAAAAAAATAAACACTCCCACCCACATATTACCTCTATTCATCTTTATATGTAAAAATACTTCATATACACACATGCAAATGTGCATGCACGTGTGTGTAATCTCTTAGAATACAAGTCCCATGAAGTCAGGACTTTGTTTTGTCGACTTCTGTTTCTCAGTAATTCTGTCTGCCTTATAGTAGATACTAAATAAGTATCTGTTAAATAAATGAAAGGTGAAATGTAATAAGAATGAGATGATAGATACCATGAGGGAAAGGTTTTATCATGAGGATAGGGATTAGAAAATGAGGAGAACTAACATTTCCCAAGTGTCTACAACGAACCAAACATTATGCTAAGCACTTCATATAGTATATTAATAAAGTCTCACAGAATGAATTTAGAGATGAGAAATCCAAAACTTAGAGAATTTTAATAACTTGCCCAAGGTCACTTGCCTCGTATGTAACTTCACTTCAATGACTTTCATTTTAATGTTTTCTAGTGCCTTCCCTGATTCCCAGACTAAATTAGACGCTCTTATAAATATTCTCAGAGTACTCCATATTTCTGTTCATATCATTTATCACCATTGTAATTCATGTTATAGTCTGATGTTTAATGTCTGTATTCTTCAATGGACTATAAGCTTCATCATGGGAAACACCGAATAGTTTGTTGACATCACCTTGTATAATATTTAATCTCTAATATATACTTGTTGAATAAGTAAATGAAGTTAACTTTCTTCCCAAATATTCCAAACAGTTGATGAATGCGTTATTAATGCCCAATGAGAATTAATGATTTTGTAGATCAACTACATGAATGGAATAAATTAGCATAAATCCCAGCTGAATACTGCAGGGGAAAGGATGCTGGTGTGTAGGTAAACTTATTTGTTCTTCACTGTTGACCATATGCAATAGGAAATCCTCTGGAAATGTGCTGTTTCACAAGGTAGCCCCTAGCCACATGAGGCTATTTAAATAAAAAGTAATTAAAATTAAACAAAATAAAAATTCATCAATCACACCACTAGTCACTTTTCAATGCTCCATAATTATATGTGACTACTGTCTTATCAGCACAAATAAAAAAAATTCCATTATAAAGAAAGTTCTATTGAGTTGCATTGTTCTAGAAACTTTAAAATACCTTTGGAAGATATATTTTTAGATCTGAAGGAGCCTGTTTGACTAGCTTTGTATTCTAACTAAAATTTAACTTTGAGAGAGTCCAGTAATCTGTATTCCCAAGTGTCTCTGGGCAAAACCTAGACATGGAAAAGGAGCTTCATTGTCCAGCAGATGAAACATTTAGTCAGACGTGCTCATGCACAGCCAGTGACCTGTGTGGAAAGAACCATTCCTCCAAGGGCTCCAGGCAGGCCTAGTGTTCCAGGGACGCTGCCAGCACCTCGCTGGATTGAGCCATTTTGTCTAATGCCATTCAATACCATCCCTTTGCGTTTGATGTCTAAAACAGAAGACTGAAATTTGAAGAGAAGGAAAGGCTTGGGATGCCAAATGCACCCCAGAGTATAGTTTTACGCACAACCTTCAGAGAGAAATTTGTCAATGTTCCCTTCTTCAAAATGTCATACACTTTCAGGTAATTTCTTCCTAACGTAACTAAGTCACGATTACTTTGGCCAATACAACTTAGCTTTTTTTGAGATTCTGTTGCTGGAGATTTTTCCTTCCTCATTGGAGAGTTAAAAATTTTCCTGTCTTTGCCTTAGAAAATAAAACGGTTCATAGGCAAGAATAAAAATCATATCTGCTATTTTATTTTTTGACTAAGTTCACTTATTTTGCGGGGGTAAGAATTTCCTTCGTTTGGATCTTCAGGGTATTGACCTTGTGAATAATGTGTGCTCATTTCTCCACTATTTCCCAGTCCCACTGAGCCAATCTTCTACCAAGACTGAAAATAGGCCATGGTTCTCATTTCTAGAACAGATATCATCCGGAGAGCTGAGGGGGAAACCATCGGGCAGCCCCACATTTTCCAACTCAACAGGTGGAGGACATGGGATTTTTACGTGCTTTGGGGACTGAACCCCCACTCATCATCATCTCCCTCGGCCTTTCAGGATAGGTATTTCCAATCCCTCAGAGATTTTCTTAGAAGAGACACCAAGCGACAATGGTGCTTCTGTGAAGGACTGAGGAGGGGTGATGGAGGATGCAGGTAAGAGGGAATTTAGGCTGGGAGTAGAGGTGCTGGGATGGGACGTTTGGTTTCCTGAGCAGTGACCAGGACAAGGAGTAGAGGGAGACGGCGCGGAGTGGCAGCGGTAAGAACAACGTGAAAAGGACCGAAAACGCGAAGAGTGGCGCCCTGGCGGACCTGGGGCGGGGCAGAGTGGGAAGGGTCACGCCAGGACGTACAGGGCTGTGGGCCGGGGGAGGCGAGCCCCGAGGGACAGGAACGCACTTGGTGGGGGCTCCGGGACCCGAGCTCCGCCAATGAGGTCAGCTCCGCCGAGGCGCCGGGAGGAGGCCAGTGGAGCCCCCAGACGCGAGTGTCCGGAGGCCGGCGGAGGGGCGGGACGCAACGGGAAATGGGACGAAGAGCCAGAGCCGAGGGAGGAGGGACGAGGGGGCGTCGGCGCTGCAAGCCGGAGGCGGCCCGACAGGGATCGTTTCCTTCCGGAGAGGAGGCCGGCTCTGGACTGAGGCGCGGACGGGGGGCGTCCAAGGGCGGGTGACAGGGAAATACCGCGGCCCGCGCTTCCCTCCGGCTGGCAGCGGTGCCGCCTGCGGCTCCTCCCCGCGGCCAGCACCGACCCGGGCGGCGAGGAGAGCGGGAGGCGGGAGCGAGGGCGGGGTCTCTGGAAGGAGGGAGGAGGGAGGGACCAGGCGCGCCAGTGACAGGGTGGCAGCCTAGGAGCGGACGCGTTGCCGCCGCCGCTGCTCCTCCTCCTCCTCCTGCAGCTCCTCTCGCTCCCGCCGCCGCCACCACCACGGCCGCTGCCGCCGCCGCCGGGAGAAGTTTCACTCCCGACCCTCGCTCGGAGCCCCGGCCCAGAGTGGAGTGGGAGCCCGGCCGGCAGCTGCAGCCCGCGGCAGTCGAGGCGTCCCGGGCGCTCCGACCTCCAGCCGGCGTCGGCGCCTAGGCGAGGGGCTGCGGCCGGGGCTGGGGGCACAAAGGCGGAGGAGGGGCGGGTGTGAGCCAGGGGACCCTCGTCCGGCGCCGCGGCCGCTCAGAGAGCGTCCCCGCCCGGGGCAGCCGCGATGGCCGTGCGCTCCCGCCGCCCGTGGATGAGCGTGGCATTAGGGCTGGTGCTGGGCTTCACCGCCGCGTCCTGGCTCATCGCCCCCAGGGTGGCGGAGCTGAGCGAGAGGAAGAGACGCGGCTCCAGCCTCTGCTCCTACTACGGTCGCTCCGCCGCTGGCCCCGGCCCCGGCCCCGGCGCCGGCGCTCAGCAGCCGCTTCCCCAGCCCCAGTCCCGGCCGCGGCAGGAGCAGTCGCCGCCCTCTGCGCGCCAGGAGCTCCAGGGGCCACCGCTGCCCGAGGCAGCGCCCGGGATCACCAATTTTCGAAGCAGCCCCTGGCAGCAGCCACCTCCGCTGCAGCAGCGGCGGCGAGGACGCGAGCCTGAGGGCGCGACGGGGCTTCCTGGTGCTCCAGCGGCCGAGGGGGAACGCGAGGAGGAGGACGGGGGCGCGGCTGGGCAGCGGAGAGGCGGCCGGCCGGGGAGTAGCCACAACGGCAGCGGGGACGGGGGCGCTGCCGCCCCGAGCGCCAGACCCCGGGACTTCCTGTACGTGGGGGTGATGACCGCGCAGAAGTACCTGGGCAGCCGTGCGCTGGCCGCGCAGCGGACCTGGGCGCGTTTCATCCCTGGCCGCGTGGAGTTCTTTTCCAGCCAGCAGCCCCCCAACGCCGGCCAGCCCCCGCCACCCCTGCCTGTCATCGCGCTGCCGGGGGTGGACGACTCCTATCCGCCCCAGAAAAAGTCCTTCATGATGATCAAGTACATGCACGACCACTACCTGGACAAGTATGAGTGGTTCATGCGCGCTGACGACGATGTCTACATCAAAGGTGACCTCCCTGCGCCGGCTATCAAGCCTGCCCGCTTCCCCGACTCCCTTCCGTGTAACCGGCCCTAGCCCCTGCCCAGCCTCTCCGCTTCTTCTCTGCCAGCACGTGCTCCGGGCTCCCACGGGCCCTGGCCCGCCCTCCCCACCCCTTGCATCCGCCCACCATTCCTAGCACGCGCCTTGTCTTCTGCAATCTGGACCCTCCTCACACCTGCCTGGCTTTATTCGCCTTCCTCACTTGCTGTTTTCGGTGCCGCCTCACGCATAACCCTTAGTCTTTACCGTGTGGGAGAGGTGAGAAAAGGGACCTTAGAGCTAAACCAAAGGCCATTCCCATTCTGCCCTCCTCTGAAAGCCCCCGTAGATGGTAGTTTCCCCAGTCCGTTCAGAGGGGCGTGGTCTTTGGTGCAGGAAGGGAAGATCGAGGATGCTGGTTAGAATCAGCCTGAAGATCCAGTGTTTTTGCTTTGAATTTTGCTCTTTTGTTTAAACTGGATGTAGCGCACTTTTGGAACTGTTCAGACTGAGGAATCGTCTTTCCATTCCGGACCCTCCCCTATGTGTTCTCTTCCCTTTGGCACAACTCTCCATACACCGGGAGTCCTTGGGCATCCCCACCGCCCCAGCGCGCTGCTCCTTCTAGCCACAACTGCAGCACCAAGCCGTCCCCCATCCCCCTGCCACACCTCAATAAAACTCGGAGAGGATGGGCATGTTGTAAGGAATTGGTGGTGGAGAAGAAGAGGAAAGCACGCGCTAATAAGCCAGACCCTGGGAACAGCCGGCTGTACTAGCACACACTAGTATTGGATTCTTTCCAGTGCATTTTGGTGGCCGCGGTGATAAGCAGAGGCTGGAAGTCCTTCCCAGAATCACAGGCAGCCACAGCAAGAAAAAAACTTTTTTGTCAGTTTAAAAGAGGCGCGGTCTTTTTCCCAGAGTGTGGGCGGCTCTGGACAGAGAATTTCTAAACTCAGCGGATCGAAGTTTCCTAAGTAAGAGAAGTGAATCTTTCCAGTCCAGCCAGTTGCTGAGATGGGGAGGAACGTAAGGGAAGTGCAAGGTTGTACTGAATGAGTTTTCTCTGTGCTTTCCACATTTCCTAGCTTCTTGGTCAAAGGGGGGCAGCCCTTCCTTATTTTATGCCTCTCTACTTGTAGCCTCATTGCTTTCTCCTGGTTCAGATAGTACTTTTCACATAATGCAAGAAAAACAAAGAAAAAGCCAAACAATAAACCCTAACTGTCACATTTTGGCACAAGGAATTAGTGTAATAATAACTAGAAATCTCTTGGGTTTGGATTGGAAGGAGGGAAGTCACTCTAGAGCTTGTTGGAATAGAAAATATTGGTAATTGAGTACAAAAATAAAGAATGGTTTCTTTACAATTTTAACAGTGATAGGATTGACTCAAAGAAGAAATCTTCCTCTACTTCAAGTACCTTGTCTTGGGTGTCTCAAAATCACAAAGGTTTCTTGGCAGAAGTTTGCCACACTTTGAAGAAAATTTATAAAATGCATTAACAGCACCTACTTCTGTCATTTGTTTAAATACTTTGAAAAGGTGTCCTTCAGAACACTGAAATGCCATATTATTTCAATTTCTATTTAGAATGAAATGTGTTTTGTATTAAGAACTCAGTAATAGCTGAAACTCATTGAGATCAAGGGGGCAAGGTATGGGATCAAGATAATGACTGCAGACGCTGTGCTCATCAAAAATGGTTGTAAAGATGCTGACTGGGAATATGAAGAAGGTGACTCTCTACTTACTCCAGTGTGGCACTTGGTAGAATACCACGTGCTTCTGAACTGTTTTAGCTGAAAATTCTTATTTTTAAACTTTTTTTCCTGATGAACTGACATACTGCAAGTGAAACCAATTACAGTAATTTTTGACAAACATATATTTATTTTTTCCTAAAAGGTGCCTTCCCAAATTAAATTTCAAAACAAGTTTGATTCAGACAGCCTCCAAAACTGTATGGGTTGTATCTGACTAAGGTTTAGTTAATGGCAAAACGCTGAACTAAACCAATTATGAGTAAAAAGCAATTATTAGGTATCAACAGTCAGCCAAAACAATGCTAAATATCAGTATTTAATATTACTGGGAAATTTTTGTTACTTCAAATGTACTAAGAAACTATCTTTGCTTTCCTCGCAAATTTTTACAGAAAAGTGATGATTGTCAGAGCTGTTAAGGTTTTTCAGTGACCTTAACCAGAAGCTGATAGAATTTTAATATGTTTTAATTAATAACTGTGAATTAGTCTTTTTAAAATAACAGAATATTGGGAGAGGTTTTTTTCTTCTTTTCAATTGCATAGGACTGAGGAGTTTAAGCACAATGTTGAAAGTTCTGTCCCTTAACTTGTACATTATAAGCGATTATGAAATAAGGAGACATAGTAATTGTCACCTTTCTCTTTGTAGGTGATAAATTAGAAGAGTTTCTTAGATCACTGAACAGCAGTAAACCTCTCTACCTGGGACAGACTGGCCTGGGGAATATTGAAGAGCTTGGAAAGCTGGGACTGGAGCCTGGGGAGAACTTCTGTATGGGAGGACCTGGCATGATCTTTAGCCGAGAAGTTCTCAGGAGGATGGTGCCACATATTGGTGAATGCCTTCGAGAAATGTACACAACTCACGAGGATGTGGAAGTAGGAAGATGCGTTCGCCGTTTTGGTGGGACTCAATGTGTCTGGTCCTATGAGGTAAGACTTGAGCTGTGATGAAAATGTTCACATAGTACAAGTACATGCCATTTTATAATCTAGGACAGTGATTCTGCTTATTCTCTCTGTATCTTTGTATTTACTTGAAAATGATAGTAGCAGCCCTTTAGGGATACAGGAGTGATTGTGGGAGATAACTTCCTCATTAGGTGCCAGGCCTGTCTGAGGCTTTGTTATTAGCATGCCCCTTAACTTTAAGCAGTGGCCTACAGTTATGGCCACGTCTCTGGAAGATGCTATATCCTCCTCTGTTTGATTTATTGGTGCTTATATACACATGAATCTATTTCCCTTCTCTAACAAGAGGTTTAATTTTACTCCTCTCATCACCTGTAGCCTTTAGCATTTGGTACTATGCATTTTTATTTTATTTTTGGTTAGGTATGTAATGACATGTCTTTGTTTTTTAATGATTAAAATCTGTAATTTCTTTGAGTATTTTCCAGTGGAAATTTGCATATTTTTAAAAGTATTAGAAAAGTAAACTAATAGTGTATTACTTATGGTAGATGTATTCACAAAATTCTAATCACTGTATTTCCTTAGGCATCTAAAAGGAATGACTTATCTGGAAAAAAAAAGCAGAAGTTTTAATGGTGTTCAGTAGCTGCTTAGTATTTTCAACAGCTTCCCTAAAATTTGTTTTTCTATTCTTATGCTATTTTCTGAGGAAGAGCCATTATTTAAATAATCTTAGGTATTTATTTATTGCCGTGATTAGTTTTATGAACTACTTTGAGATTTTTTTTCTTCAGAAATTGGTTTTGAAATGTAATATCATTTTTTAAAAATAGATTTCCTAAAAGATAATTTTAGTAAAAATTGATTTAACATTAAAATAATGTACTGTTTTCAGTATAGTCTGGTTTTCAAGTAGTTGGAATTTAGTATTATTTTACGTACCCAGTGCACAGCTTTGTAAATTATATCTTAACTCCTCTGCTTGAGTTTTCGAATTTTTCATGTCACTTAGTGTAGAAGAAACATTTTATGAAAATATGTTCCCTGTGAAGTCACTATATACACAGTTCCACTTTTTTTTTCTTGTATTGCAAGTATAGTTCCACTTTAGTTAATTTTTCTTTCTTTTATACTTTGTGGTATTTATAGTTTGGGGACATATTTTATGTGTTACAGAAAGTAAAAATTACTGATAATTAGTCAACTGAAATAGGCGCTATGAATATTTAAAATGATTATGTTGCTAATTTCTTTTAATTTGTAAAAACTATCCTACAACTACCCTTAGGATAAAAATTTATGTAAAAACATTATAGTTTAAAGACAGGTAATCTAGAATAAACTCAATAAAAATAATTCTTACTTTAGAACAAAGTAAAAGACAAAAGTATTCAATACAAAGAACATATCCAGTTGATTTCATTTACATGCTGGTATTATTTTGCAGATATTTACTTTGTATGGATAAGTAAAAAAAAGTCTCAACTGTAGTTAACAATGTAGATGGGAAATTATTGTGTTTTATATGATACTTTATTGCCTTAACATAATATATAAAATTTTAACAAAAATAGTGTTTAAATGTTTCTCTCTTAAGTTCTCATTGATTCTGCTATGAAGGCCTACTCTTCACCTAGCATTCCATCCATTCACGTCCAAGAGAGTAAGATACACACAAAAATTGGGAGCTCAAAAACTGATTTAATATTTTATTTATAATATAGACCTTCATTCTGGTTAACGTGAAGAGAAGTTATTATAGATGTGTACCCTCTCTGTTAGAATAAGTGGAATCTTAAATCCTTTTATTAACTGATGTAAGAGGCAAACAAAAGACACTCCAAGTCTTGCAGGTTGTAAACTGGTGAATATAACATTTTCAGTATCTTTTCACAATACATTTCAATTTAGACTGGTACTTGACCATCACTGACTTAGGAATCTGTATAAAACTAAACTAACTAATCATTTCAACATGATTTCCAAGCATTAGAAAATATTTTCTAGATAAGTATTGTTGACTTTATGTTTTGCTAAGCTGTAACATAGAATCTACTTTGTTTTGGAATTTCAGTCTTTAAAGGAGCTGTTTAAATGGTATTCATTTAAAGGAGGCATTGATTTGATTCTAATACAAAGTGTCAAAAGTCTTATAAAAGATATGATGGTAAATTTTATTACCAAGATATATGTGAAAAAGCATTGTTAGTAAAACTAGTAAAGATAGATATACAAAGAAATGATATCTAAATTTTAATACTAGAATGTGTTCTGTGTTTCATAAGACACCTAATTAGGTAACTTGGGTGCAGCTAAACTGGGTATAACATTCACAGATCCCATACTTTACTTTCTAATTTGGATTTTATGTTAGTGGAAATGGTGTCCATGTATGATACTGTTCATATTATATAGAAAGATTGGTCTATTCTACTCTAGGTTAGCATCCTCATTAAAGATGAGATTTCATATCTGGTCATTAAAAAATTTATGAAATTTTTCAGTACTTTTTTTCCCATAGTTTATTTAAAAGAACTATCTGCGACAGAATTTTCTTAAAATTTTAAATTTCCTTTATCTATATCTTTCACAGATTTCAGGGTTTTTTTTTTTTTGGTTTATCTTCCTAACAAAAGTTTTTTCAGAGTTGAGAGTCCTGTTAAGGCAGCATGTTTATGGTTTTTGAGTTTGAATAGATGAAATGTTCATGATAGAATGTCATCTTTTAAAAATGGTGAACATGCTTACAGATCTTATAAAAAGATAATTGAAATAATTATTAAATAAAATATATAATTGTATAGTTTTCCTTGAATATAAATTGTTTTGTAAAATCTAGGCATTGATCTTCTAGTATTCTTCTTAACTGCTAAACAGAAATTACTTTCTCTGTGTTGTATATACCATTAAAAATATATGGTAAAAGAGAAAGGGAGAGCGGTGATGGGGAATTTGAACTGAGGTTTGAGCCATCATTCTAACATTTACCAGCTTAATTGTCTTTCGGAAGTTACTTCTTTAAGCCTTGTGTAATTCAACTGAAAGTGGAGATTGTAAGAGTGTTTATCTCATACATTTCAGGAAAGATTAGGTGAAATGATCCAGTGTAAAGCTCTGACTGTAGTGTCTAGCACATAGTAAATTTTCAATATATGTTAGTTTTAATTGTTCTAATGTTATAGATATTACATACTGTATTATATAATATGGATTCATATATTTCCCTTAATAATTATTAGTAATGGATGTGTGATTCATTTATATCCAAAGGGTTGAAATAAAACGTATATTCCCATAGAGTTAAGCTTTTCTTTTTGTCAAAGAGTAAGAAACCAGTATATTATAGTATTTCAGAAATATGAGGAATTCAGTATTAGTAAAACTTACTATGAAATATGGACATCTGTTTTAAAAATGCGTTACAAATATTTGTTTCAGTTTTTGCACCTAATATGTATAAGATAGATATATGTGTGTATATATATGTAACTGAATTTGAGGATGTGTGGAAAATATTACTTAACAAGTTACTATTTAATATACATATATAAAGAATCCCAAACAGATCTACATAAGGAAAAAAAAATTACTGTATAGATTTCTAAATTAATTGCCAGAACAATGGCCCCCTTTTTTGAGTTTCTCTGACATCATCAGTAGGGAAGGCAGTGAATAGTATCTCATTCTGCAGTCAACTCATGAGCACCCAGGGGTTGTCTCTCAAGACGTCGGGAACCTCCTCCTGGTGTACCTCAGCTCTTTGAGGTAATGATCTGCAGCTTCAGGCCTTTCTCACAATAAGGCCCAGGTGGTCTGGCGAAATATGTCTTGCTTGTTAGTCTCTTGCTCTTTTTCTCTGTCTTCTCTGCTCACTTTTTCTGTTTCCTTCTGCTTGAGTGGTAGAAAAAATAAATTTGAAATGTATTTTGATATGTACTGCTTTTCTTCAGGTTCCTGGTAAATTAACGTGCTCATAAAGGATCCAACCCAGATACCTTAAAAGATCACAGGATGTGCACCCAGACCACAGTAGATCACAGTTAGGGCTCCAACATGGCCTGACCTGCTCAGAATAAAGAGGCCTTTGGTTGAGGTTGAGCCTTACACAGACTGGTTCTTTGTGTGCCTGTGATCATCGGAGAGTCTGAATTGAGATTCTCCCTTTCCCACCTGGGATTGAGGCATCTTGTTTTAAAACCATATGGCAGATGTTAATAATCAACAGACTTTATGGGTTATACCTCAAACTTTATAAGCAAAGATTACTAACTGAACGAAGCATGCATGCTCATGAAAAAGTCATTCTATTCTATTCAGTCTGCAAGTGTTAGAATTTATTGGCCTCTCCTGTTGGCAAAGATTACACTTTTGGTTGAGCTGTATCTTGGCTACTGCTTTTCTAGAGCTGCAATCTGGCAGTTTGGGAGGCTGCATATGGCTCTTAAACATTGTTTGGCACATAGAATATTTTAAGGTTTCTTGTTTTTGTTTTTTTGACACCTTTAGCAGAGGCAGACAATCTACAGTTTTTTTCATGTCCTCTTATTGTTTATAAGATTCTTCTTGCATGTTTATTCTCCCTGCTTGGCTTATGTGGGCATAAAAGTTTTGGTCTTTTGAATTAGATAATCCACATCTTGCAAGTTTCATGATAATATTCTATAGAAAATGAAGTGATTTAACAGTGAGACTAAGAGGTACATTTTAAATACTTTAATTTATGGAAGAGTTAATATGTTACAAATTTGGCCAATTTAAAATGAATATTATATAACATAGTTACACTTTATTATAGACATTTTTAGTAAATAACGAAAATGTTCTCATTGTTAAAAATTATACATTCATGTTCATTTTGTGTATTAGCAGAACTGGAAATTTTGTTTTCTGATTTTGTTTTAAACAAGATCACTTATATTCAAACCATAAGATAATTTTAATTCTGATGATTGTTCTCCTTTCTTTGAGCGAGTTTTGCATTCATTCTAAGAATCAGTTTAAGAACAGTTTGTATTTATCGTTTTAATGTTTGCAGTAAAATAGAGCCAAATAAGATATATATTTCATTCAATTAAATGTTTTTTCAAAGACAACAGTGTTCTATGTTGGTAAAAATATTTCTTTTTAGTTTTAAAAATTATTTCATAAGACTTACTAGATTTTTATGATTAGACTTCTTAAAGAGTTAATTTCACACTAGAATGTTTTATGTTCAGTCATAGTTCCTTAAAGTCTGTAAACACCCTAGGAAATTACATTATTTCACAAAAGGGTATATTCTAAAAGTGTTTTCCTGAGCTTGTAAGTAATACCAGAAAGCTGTATCATAAAAAAAACTGAGCTATCTGTAAGTTCTTAATAACATATATTTAAGGTTAAAAGATCTGTGTCAATCTTACAGGACTGCTACACATCCTCTTAGCTTCCTATTCCATATAAATTTCCCTTTTTTTTTTTTTTTTCCCCCCCTTTAGATGGAGTTTCACTCTTGTTGCCCAGGCTAGAGTGCAATGGCACAATCTCGGCTCACCACGACCTCCACCTCCTGGGTTCAAGTGATTCTCCTGCCTTAGCCTCTAGAGTAGCTGGGATTACAGGCATGCCCCACTATGCCTGACTAATTTTGTATTTTCTTAGTAGAGACAGGGTTTCTCCATGTTGGTCAGGCTGGTCTCAAACTTCTGACCTCAAGTGATCCGCCCGTCTCAGCCTCCCAAAGTACTGGAATTATAGGCGTGAGCCACCACTCCCGTCCTAATTTCCCTCTTTTCTAATGTTGATTTTGCTCTATCATAAACATGTTTATGCCTCCAAAGTATATTCATATATATGGAAAAGTATAAAACTGGGATTTTGATCTAAAATTCAGTCTTTAAAAATGTTTTCTTGGTCTGATTCAGTCACAATTTAGTTTTTAACTTTACTAAAAGCAGTAAGCTTCTCACACCTACTCTTCCCACTCTCATCCCACTTGTCAAATGAAATCATCATGCATTGAATTTGTAAAACTTCTTTTCTTCCACACTGTTTTCTTCATTATACAAAATAAAATTGCATTCTGAGTTGATGGAGAAGCATGATATGGTAAGCATTGTAGGCTTAGTTAGTTCGTTTTCATCACTAACTGATGCCTTATCACTTCAATTGTGATAATTTATGCTTTCCAAGATAATTTCCAACAATTATGAAAGATGTTAAGTTTGGAAGTTGCCTACAGACAATTTGAAATAAGCCCTATGATAACAAAAATACTCATATTAATTTAAAAACTTTGAATATTCTTTCTCTTTAATTGATCACAAATATTCTAATTTCCTGAAATAATTCCAGGTCAGTTTCCTACTTTAACTTTCTTTCTTTTGGTCTCCAAAAAGCTATGTTTTGGGAAACAGTTATTTCAGTCTCTTTTCTACCTAGTGAATTATGCTTAAAATACAGAGAAATATATTCTATTATATAACTATACTGCATTTAATTTTTATTATAGCATGTTATTTTTGCACAAAGGTATAGCTGTTAATCAGGCATTTCAGTTAAAAAAATTTCATTGAAATTAGAAACAAAATCAGTTTATTGAGTTATATTAGTCATTTGATATTACTGAGCCATAAGAAAACCTAAGTAAACTGAAAAATTGAGGATTTGCAGTTTTTCACAATTCTGATGTTCTCTTAAATACTGTCCTGATCATTAAACAACATTCTAGTTGAGGCTTAACCACGTATAAATCAGTTTGAATCATGATATGTTTAAAGTTACTTTATCTTAGAAAGGACATAACAAGTTTCTAAATTAACTGGATCAAAATAACATATCTTTTAAAAATAAGCCAACACAATTTTGGAAGTAACAGATGAATGAGATGCATTTATTAGTTTTTTGAGATTTCAAATGTTTTATTCAACCTCTATAATTTTGAAAGCTCTGCTCGTCATTCTTCATAGTCAGTGGTATCTGAATGTATCATTGTCTCTTTCAGTTTTGTTAATTTTTATTGCAAAGCTATTTGTTTATAGAGTTCCTGTGTCTCAAAAAGTGGTGGTTTAAAGAAATATACATATTAATATAAATACTTAATAGTAAAATAAAATGAAAATGTGAAGAAATAAAAGTATGCAGCAAATATGAGAAAACCATGAAAATACATATTGGGTTCCTATTTTCCTGGCATGAAAGAAATCTCCCCCAGAGAACAGAAGGAAGTTGTGACGGATGTAGCAGATCACATCCTTAGTACCACTTCTGTAATAAATAGAGTAGCATGGTTTAATTGGATGTTCCTTATTAATGACCTCAATAAGCCAGGGCTACAACTCAGAAGGGCAATTCTACAAAAGAAATTCAACTTAGAGACAATGCAGTTATGGTCATAGTGTACTATTATTTGGTTCCTTGCTTGATTTTATTTTAAAATTTAGAATACTCTTTAAAGAGCTCTTCAAGACTATTATGTCTCACTCAAATGTTTTATATTAGGTTGGACAACAGGAAGTAAAATATGCATGTTCTCTGGTGACAACCCAGAGTGTAGCTATTATGTTGTTGACTAAGGGCAGATCCATACTCGTGCTTTGCTAAGCAAGAGAAGGTAGATATTAGATATACCAACCACACATGGAGGAAGCCAACTAGGTAAGGACAGGATGGCCCCCCAAACTGAGGAGCACAGAGAGGTTCAGAGAATTCTAAACAGCTTGGCTTAGAAATGTAGTCACCTAGCTACTGAGATGATTATTTAAAAGGTCTGTTTTTATAATAATAATTTCAAGGTAAAATTTCCGTGTAAAAATTAATATGGAAAAGTCATTTCAATTAAAAACTATATTTTAATAATCTTGTATTATATAGAAATAAATGTTATATGAAGGATATTTAATACACATGAGTATCTCATAAAATATGAAAAAATGTTGTGTTAAAATTGAAAATATTCTGCCTTAGAATTCAGTCATTTCACGTCGTATGTAGCTAAATGATTTCATTTGTCCAAATGTATTTATTGAGCAGTTTTAATCAGCAATAAACAATATACATGCCTTCCTTGTCTTCATGGAGTGCACAGGGAAGAGTCAGGCTTCCTACTGATCTCTTGGTTTCAAATCTGATATAGAGTTGGGTTTCTCATCTCTGACATCCTTCTAAATTGTTTTTTTTCATTCTAGGCCATGAAATATCTCTAGTTGGGTCCAACATGGGTACTTCTCTCAGAACTAGGATCAAATTATTGTTATTTAAGTTTTCTTAAGTAAGCCTTTTCTTTTATTTATAAAACTATCCCTTGAAGAGAAAAATAAAGACATTTTTGGCGATTTTCTTGTATATTAATATATTTTATGCCTGTTGTATCATACAGATCACTAGGATTTTTTATTTTAAGTCTATCACTAGATTACCTGGTTTTCATTCTAGTTTTGCCATTCACTAGCTGTGTGGCCTTACACAAATTATTTAACCTCTCTGTGCCTTAGTTTCCTCATCTATCCAATGGGTCAGCCCTCATATCCGAGGTGCATTGTTTCTACGAACCCTAGGGATACTAAAATCTATGGATGCTCAAGTTCCTTATGTAAAATAGTGAAGAACAGTAGGCCTTCGATGTCTGTGGGTTTCATATCCAAATATATAAAGACCCTTGTAATAACAGTACTTACTTCATAGAGCTGTTATGAAGATTAAACAAGTCAATGCAAATAGCAGCATTCAGAGTAATGTCTCACAGTGTTAAGCATTCCACAACTGCCAGCTATTTTTGCAGAAACAGAAAGGCATAAAATAGCGCCAACTTTACAGAGCTGTTTTGAGGCATAAAAAGGTCAGTGTATTAGAAGCCCTTAGAATGATGCTTGCCACATAATAAGCTCTGCTTAAATGTTAATGTTATTAATATTTTTCATCTTATAATGTTCATATTCTTTGTTCCCCTCATGGGAGTGGGATAATGTTGATTGGACACAGTTTCATTGCAATTTCTTTTTGTTTGATGGGCTTTGCTCTAATATGGAAGGTGTTCATTCAGGGTGGTTCCTGACAGCACAATAGAATTTTCAGTGGACATTGAAAAAATTCTAATACTGGACCCCATCTTTCATCTATTATGTCATAATCTCTTACAGGGAGGCCTGCAGCATGGATAGTGTTTAAAACTTCTCAGATGACTCTAAATTGGCTCTAGGATTAGACCGCTTTGTCAATTGTTTTATTAATTTTCCATATTCAAATATAAGTCTATTTTTAAACTATTTGTTAAAAATTAGTTTTGCTTTGTTTTCCTTTTGGGGAAATCACAGGAGAGTAATGAACACTTCTGCATTTCTCTTCTTGTCTGACTTGTTAAACATCTGTTCTGAAGAACTAATCATTGTACTTAAAGACAATGGCTACAAAGCCATCACTCACAACTGTATGTTTTCTCACCATCTGATTCATGGTTCATATATTAAGTACTCTTTTCTTAAAAAATATTCAAAGTAGATTTTAAAACATTCTCATAAAAAATAATTTTTACCTGTACATAGCTTAAGGTTTATAGTTGTATTTATTTATTACATCTTAGTAATGCATAGTAAGAGAGTTCTTATAACATAGATGGAATGTTTTCATTGGCTTGATTGCTTTAACATTGACTTAAATAATTTGAGCTCTGAATGAAAAAGGTATCAGAAGGACATGTGTGATTAAACAGTAACTTTTTAGATTTTTAAAAAGCTTAAATGGATAATTTTGATTCTATTCCATCATTCTCAACAAATATTTCTGAGCCAACTGCTATAGAAGACTGCTATGATGGAGGAAAGTACAGGATACATAGGGGTGTAATGGAAGACATGTTTGAGGAGAGCAGGAAAATGCTTCCTCCGAATTGGAAGTAACACATAGGGGCACTGCCAGGTGAGTGGGGATGCATGGTCAGGCAAAGGTGGAAGAATAGCACACTGGATAATAATGTGTTTGGTTCCAGCATATGTACAGGCAGGAGATGTGAGACCCAAAAGCTGTAGGTAGAACCCAGTTATGAAAGGCCTCGTATGTAATGCTCAGAGGTTTAGATCGTATGTTGTAGATGAGTGATTCTTTTTTTTGTTGTTTTAATAATTAAGAATTTATTCTGCTAATGTACATTCTTTAGAAGGTAAAATCATGATTCTTCCAAATATATACATATTGAAAGTCTTGTTTATTTCATCAATTAATGAAGAAATAAATAATATGTTACCAACTGTTCAGAGAAGAACCCAAAGACAGTTATACATATCAGTGTTAGAAAATGCTGGGATGTGACATACCCAAGACTGGGTAAATTATAAAGAAAAAGAGGTTTAATGGACTCACAGTTCCATGTGGCTGGGGAAGCCTCACAATCATGACAAAAGGTGAAAGGCACATCTTAGCAGCAGGCAAGAGAGAGAATGAGAACCAAGTGAAAGGGCTTTCCCCTTATAAAACCATCAGCTCTTGTGAGGCTTATTCACTCCCATGGGAACAGTATGGGGGAACTACCCCCATGATTCAGTTATCTCCCAAGGGGTCCTTCCCACAACACGTGGGAATTGTGGGAACTACAATTCAAGCTGAGATTTGGGTGGGGACACAGCCAAACCATATCAGTTGGCATTCTGTCAATGACAATAATTTGTTTAACTATAATAAAACATTTTACTCTTACTATATGTTAACAAGTTATAGTTGTACATATTTATAAAGTAAAAAGTGATGTAATGATTTTTTATTACAATGTGGAGTGATTAAATCAAGCTAATTAACCTATCATCACCTCAAATATTTGACATTTTTTTCTGAAGAGAACATTCAAGATTTAGTTATATTGAAATGTATAGTATTCAAGTATTAACCATATTTACCATGCTGTGCAACAGCTTTAATTAACAAATTAAACTTATTCTATCCAATTGAGGTTTTTTAATTGATTGTCATCCACCTATTTACCCCACCTAAAGTCCCTTGTAACCACCATTCTACTCTCTGCATCTATGAGTTCAATTGCTTTAGATTCTACATAGAAGTGAGGACATGTGGCACAGTGGTCCCCCAGTCCATAAAGAATAGGTTGCCTTTTTTGAGACAGAGTCTTATTCTGTCACCCAGGCTGGAGTGCAATGGCACACCATCTCAGCTCGATGCAAACTCCACCTCCCAAGTTCAAGCAGTTCTCTTGCCTCAACTTCCTGAGTAGCTAGGATTACAGGTGCGCACCACCATGCCTGGCTAATTTTTGTATTTTTAGTAGAGATGGGTTTTTGCCATATTGGCCAGGCTGGTCTTGAACTCCTGATCTCGCGATCTGCCCAGCTTGGCTTCCCAAAGTGCTGGAATTACAGGTGTGAGCCACCACGCCCAGCCAAGGATAGGTTTCAAGACCCCTGTTGGAGGCCTGAAAACTTCGATAGTACTGAACCCAATTGCCATCAGTTGGAACACATTTCTGATTATATCTTCCATCTATAAATTTAATGCCTTTCTATTATTACTAAGAACTTATCACACACTGTGGTTGTAACTTTTACTGTTTGAAGTGTGACAGTAAAACTAGCACTAATTTATTTCTCCTTCTTTATAGTTTCATGGATAGAAGTCATTCTTACATTAGACTTTAACAACCCCAACATACGATTTTTGTTTTCGTTTTTATTTGAGACTGTGTTTCACTCTGTCACCCAGGCTGGAGTGCAGTGGTATAATCATGTCCCTTTGCAGCCTTGACTTCAGGGCTCAGGTGATCCTCCAACCTTAGCCTCTCGAGTAGCTGAGACTGTAGGTGCACACTACCATGCCCATCTAATTATTTGTATTTTTTTTTTTGTAGTGATGGGGTTTTCCCACGTTGCCCAGGCTGATCTCAAACTCCTGAGCTCAACCAATCTGCCCACTTTGGCCTCCCAAAATGTTGAGATTACAGGCATGAACCACTGTGCATGGCCAATTTTTTTTCTTAGGTCCAGAACTTTTACCTTTTCACTCAAAGAAGACGTTATATGGCTTTCTCTTTGGTATAACAAAGTTTCCAGCATCACTACTCTTGCACTTTGGGGACATTACTAAGTAAAACAAGTATGATGCCCATGCACTATGATACCTTGACACAAGCACTGTGATGCCTTGAGGACAAGCCCTATGATACCTTGACAGTCAGTCTGATAACCAGGGTGGCTACTGAGTGACCACCAAGCAGGTAGCATCTACAGTGGGGATCCATTAGACAAAGAGATGATTCATGTCCTGAGCAGGATAGAGCAAGATGACTCAAGATTTCATCACTCTATCAGAACAGTGTGCAACTTAAAACATATAAATTGTTTATTTCAAGAATTTTTCACTTAATCTTTTTGGACCAGGAATGACTACAGGTAACTGAAATCACCCATAGAAAGTGTAACGGTGGATTAGGGAGGACTACTGTATATGTCTGTCTGTGTTTGCATATTGCATTAGCATAATGTTCTCCAATTCCATCCATGTTGTCGCAGATGAGAGAATTTCTTCTATTTTTACTTTAAAACATTTTTTAAATTGTACTTTAGGTTCTGGGGTACATGTACAGATAATGCAGGATTATTGCATAGGTACATATGTGACTAGGTGGTTTGCTGCCTTCATCCCCCCCGTCACCTATGTCTGGCATTTCTCCCCATGTTATCTCTCCCCAACCTCCCCACCCCCTGCTGTCCCCCCTGCCAACAGACCCCAGTGTGTGATGCTCCCCTCCCTGTGTCCATGTGTTCTAATTGTTCAGCACCCACCTATGAGTGAGAACATGCGGTGTTTGATTTTCTGTTCTTGTGTCAGTTTGCTGAGAATGATGGTTTCCAAATTCATCCATGTCCCTACCCAAACATTTGTATTTTTAATTTGTATGGCTATATGTTAGTTGTATATATTTATTCAGTACATGTGATTTTTTTTACATAGGCATAGAATGCCTATATCAACTCAGGGTAATTGGGATATCTGTCACCTCAGGCCTTTTATCATTTCTTTGTGTTAGAAACATCCCCATTTCACTGTTTCAGTTATTTTAAAGTATACAATAAACTATTTTTAACTATAGTCACCCTATTTTGCCACCAAGTACTAGATGTTATTCTATCTAACCGTATTTTTGTACCCATTAACCATTCCCACTTCAACACCTTCTGCCCACCCTGGCCTCTGGCAGTCATCATTTTACTCCCCGTCTCCATGAGCTGTTGTTGTTTTAATTTCCACATGAGTGAGAACATGTGAAATTTGTCTTTATGATTCTGGCTCATTTCGCTTAACGTAATGCCTTCCTGTTCTATCCATGTTGTTGCAAATGACAGGATTTCATCCTTGTTCATGGCTGAACAGTACTCCATTGCATATATATAGCACATTTTCTTTATCTGTTTATCCATTGATGGATACTTAGGTTGATCCCATATCTTGGCTATTGTAGGTAATTCTGTAATGAACATGGGTGTGAAAATATTTCTTGAATGTACTGATATCATTTTCCTTTGAATATATACCCAAAAGTGAAAATGCTGGATCATATGGTAGTTCTATTTTTGTTTTGGGGGGAACTTCCATATTGTTTTTCACAATGACTATTCTAATTTACATTCCTACCAAAAGTGTACAAGGGTTCGCTTTCCCCACATTCTCACCAACACTTGTTATTTTTCATCTTTTGATAATCGTCACTCTAACAGGTGTGAGATGATATCTCACTGTTGTTTTAATTTACGTTACCCTGATGATTAATGATGTCTAACTTTTTTTTCCCACGTGTTTGTTAGCCATTTGCATGTCTTTTCAAAAATGTCAATTCAGGTCCTTTGACCATTTCTTAATCATATTATTTTTTTTCTTTTTGTAGAGCTGTTTGAATTCCTTAAATATTTTGGTTACCAATCCCACATGAAATGTGTGGTTTACAATCATTTTCTCCCATTGTGTAGGTTGTCTCTTTACTCTGTTAATCTGTTTCCTTTTTTGTGCAGATTGTTTTTAGAATTACCTGGAGTGATGTAATTCTAGACACTATGCATGGGTAGGTCTAGAACGCTACCCATGCATAGTATCATTAAAAATCTTTCTGGGTGATTCTAAAGAGAAGTCATGTTGGAAAATCAGTTCTGTAGATAATGGGGAGCTTTGAAGAATTCTGAGTAGGTACGCACTGTGATCAGATTACCTCTTAACAACTGTAGCATACAGGATGTGTTGGAGGTTTTTGTTCTTAGGGATTGTGACAAGTGACAGCTATTTTCTCAGACCCAGTGAGAGATGAATTTTAAGTCATAGTGGAAATGGAAGTGAGGAGATGGACTTAAGAGATAAGAAGGAAAAAGAATTTGCAGAATTAGTGATTGATTAGAAATGTAGGAGTGGAATGGGGGAAGTTTTAAGATGATGCCTAGGTTTTAGACTTGGATGATAATAATATTCCTAGAGATAGGATATAACAGAAGAAAAAGAAATTTAGGCAGTTGGTGTGTTTGAGCCATTGGCAGAGGGTGAAAGGAATGAGTTTTGCTTTGTGAACGTTGAGTTTCATTTACTCAACAAATACTTATTGAGCATCTAATATGCCAGGCACTGTTCCAGGTCCTGGAGTTGTCACCCTCAAAAAAAATAGACAAATATCCCTAACTTATTTTCTAATGGGAAAGACAGTATATAAGGAGGCAGAAGCTAAGAAATGCAGGATGGTAGGTGTGTAGTTTTAAATAGGGTAGTTAGTTCAACCATTGTGGAAGACAGTGTGGCAATTCCTCAAGGATCTAGAAATAGAAATACTATTTGACCCAGCAATCTTCTCATTACTGGGTATATATCCAAAGGATTATAAATTGATCTATTATAAAGACACATGCATACGTACGTTCGTTGTGGCACTGTTTACAGTAGCAAAGACTTGAAACCAACCCAAATGCCAATCAAGACTGGATAAAGAAAATGTGGCACATATACACCATGGAATACTATGCAGCCATAAAAAAGGATGAGTTCATGTTCTTTGTGGGGACATGGATGAAGCTGGAAACCATCATTCTCAGCAAACTGACACAAGAACAGAAAACCAAACACTGCATGTTCTCACTCATAAGTGGCTGTTGAACAATGAGAATACATGGACACAAGGAGGGGAACATCACACATTGGGGTCTATTGGGGGGTGGGGGACTAGGGAAGGGATAGCAGGGGGTGGGGTGATTGGGGATGGATAACAGTAGAAGAAGTAACTGATGTAGGTGACGGGGTGATGGAGGCAGCAAACCACCATGGCATGTGTATACCTGTGTAACAATCCTGCAAGATCTGCACATGTACCGCAGAAATTAAATTAAAAAAAAAGATTGAAATTAAAAAAAAAATAGGGTAGTTAAGTGGGCCTCACTGAGAAGATGATATTTAAGCTATGCAGATGTCTGAGGGAGAAGCTTTTCTGCAGGGAAGAGTAGGTGGACAAGTGTCCAGGGAAACACACTTGGCAGGTCAAGGACTAGTCAGAAGGCAAGGGAAACTAAAACTGAACAAGGCATTTTGGGAGAGTAGTAAAAGGTGGGATGAGAGAGGTAAAAACATGTGAGATGAGGGCAGATATCATGTCTGGCTTTGCAGCCCTTTGTGAGAATTTTTTAGTAGAAAAGTGATGCTGAAGAACTTTCCCAGATTAGGCAGGCAGGGGTACTAATCCATTGTGAGTATTATCAGACTGCATAAATGCATTTGTTTTAAGTAAATTCTTCTCATGGGTAAAGTAGTTAGTATTTAAAATTAAAAAGAAATTGTAACATAGCCACAGAATGAAGAAGTTTAATTTGTTTAAAATTTGATTTGTTAAACTTAGTAATTTGTTTCAAAATTATTTAAAATTTAAATTGTATTTAGTGAATTGTAAATCACTAATATAAAATGGTTCAAAAACTAAAAAGCATAAAATACATATAATGAAAAATAAATTTATGTTCTCTATCTGCCTAGAGAGTTTCCTCCAACCCCCTACTAATCACTCTGATTTATATTTCCGTAGTTTCTCTCAAATGTTAGACAACTTGATATATACAGTATCTCCTCCACCCTCAATTTTTGTTTGTCTCAAGAGGTGGCGTATTACCCACATTGTTCTGAATGCTTTTAAAAGTAGAATTAACTCCTGTAGTTATGCTTATGCCAGTACCCAGACATCATCCTTATTTTTTTTTACTTTAATTCTGCCTAGCATTTCAAACCAATTGAATTGTTTTAAGAAAACTGCACATACTTCTGAGAGAACAAGAGGAAAATGCACTGCACAGCATCCTCCAATGAACACATAAATTCCCAACCTTTTTAGACTGCTAAAAAATTTGTAAAAGAGGAGCAAATTCCTCAAATAATGATTATCCCTCTTTAATATATGTCATTTGTACATTCTGCATTTACTGAGTACCTCTTGGGAAAGACATACTGTGCTGGGTGCTGGGATAGGTGAGTTCTCTGTCCCTGTGGAATTTATATTTTCATGGAGGGAGATATAAACAAACAAGTAAACAAATAGATGATCACAGACTCTGAGAAGAAATAAACTAGATGATGCTGGAAGGAGTAAATGTGGAGGCCACTTCAGATTATTTCACCAGGGAAGGCTTCTGGGAGGAGGTGACATTTGAGCCTAGAAGTAAAGCATAAGAATGAACCTGAGAAGAACTGAATATCCAGACTAAGGCCTTACTGAGATATGTGTAGAATTGGTTATGGGCAAAGTGGTTGATATATAAACATTCAGGGAGAAGTGACACAAGAATAAGGTTCCTGACAGGCAGGAGCCAGATGGTGAAAGAGAAGTTTAGCAAAAAAAAATGGGAAAGCTTGAAAGATTTTGAACAGCTGAGTTATCTGCCTTATTTACAACTTCATGTTCTTTTTAAATTTTTATATTTCAGTTGACAAAAATTACATATTTCTGTGGTGTACAACATGGTTTTGGTATATGTATACATTATGGAATGGCTGAATCAAGCTAATTAGCATGCATTACCTTGCATACTCATATTTTTGTGGTGAGAACACTTAAAATATGCTATTTTAGTTGTTTTCAAGTATATAATATATTATTATTAACTATAGTAATCACAATATAAAATAGATCTCTTGAACTTATTTCTCTTGTCTAACTGAAATTTTCTATGATCAACATCTCCCAATTTTCCATTCCCCAAACTCTGGTAACCACCATTCTATTCTCTGCTTCTATGAGTTTACTTTTTTTTTTTTTAAGAAATGTCTAGTATGATCTGAAAGGTACAAATTGTAATATTAAAACACATTTTAGATATTCTTGAATATTTCTTGTACTAGTGTGTATATATGTGTGAGTGCATATATATATATGCATTTATATAAAGCATTTATCACTGCATGAGATTGTGAGGGCGGTTACAATAGTGAGTCATGGAGATTCTTTATTACTAAATGGCCAGTAAGGGGATAATGGGCATAAAGCATAATAAATCTCCGGTTGTAAGTTTGAGCTTCTATATATTTTATGCTATTTACCAGACCTTGAATGCAATATATACTGTCATTGTAGAGTTTCCAAATTAGTATTACTAAACAAATTTGGGGTCATTAAAGCATATAGCATGGAACTTTATCACATATTATTATTTGGTCATGGACTAAGGTTTTTTTTTTTTCCTCTTGAAAATTCAGCTCAGATGGCCAACTTATTGACTATTTACATGATATTATTTGTCAGGTCCACAGGTTATTTTTGTAATATAGAAATCATTTTATAAAGTTTCTATCTAAAATGTCTTTAGTTTGATGTTCCAGATCTCTTAAGATATACGTCTTATTTTGTGAAACTGGAGTTTAGATTTATGAACATATAGTTTATTTTGTGGCTTGAGTTGTAGATGCTTCTACTGTAAATAGACTGAGTGCAGCATAACCTTAGATTAATTTAAAATATAAACTATCATCCTTCATTTTCCACCCATATAATTGCTTAGGTTAAGATACATGTGATTGCCCTATGGTTAACAGTCTGCATTTCTCATATTTGATCTTCATCTTGTTTTGGTTTCCCTTTTTTGTTAAATAATCTTAAAGATTTATGCAGTTATGGTAAATCAAATTTCAGCAAGAATGTCTTCTGTATTTGGAAAGTCTATGGAAAGATTTACCATAATCAAATAACTTTTGTTATTCAGCATTTGCTTTTCTGATGACATATTTTATACTTTTGTTTGTGATTTTTCCCCATTGATTATAAGCATGTAGTTGATAATTACTCTTGCTGTTATACGTATTTGATACCATAATATTTATATAATCAATGCAGTAACTTCTGCATATCGATTGTCTAACACCTGGTTAAGTTTATAAATAATTTCAAATTTATTGAAATTGATCTGTTGTTTTATTTAAAGAGCATTTAACGGTATACCACAAATTGGTTTTGTTGAAACCTAGGCTATCTAATGAATGATAGTGTATTAATTAAAATAGATTATAATTATAATACTATAATAGAACAAACTTACTTGAAAAAAACTATAAATGTAGATATTTTCATGAGGTCCTATAAGGCCTTGATTTACATAAATTTTAGGATTCTGGTCTTTTTCTTAACTAAGTTCTAATTTTCTTTATTTTAACTAAATTTTCATTTTATGTTCTTTATGCCCCTAATACTTACTTGTTTTCTAGGGCTCATAGTGTTCAGTGCTATGAACAGGTTTTATTTTGCCTCAATTATTTTAGAAATGGTTCATTTTCTGTCAAATACAACCACTTTGCTCTGGAATTCTTAGACACATTATGAATTTTGATTACACTTTAAAAAAAAAAGTTTGGAATTTTAAACAAATGGTCACATGAACCAAGTTTGTGTTCAGGACACTGTGTTCATAGATTTAAAAATCAGGCTACCAAAACACCCTTAAACTATCCAAGCTTGTAAAATTTAAATTGCCTTTGAATTATGTGAAAGATCCATTTCATCAAGTATGTCATTTGGAAAATTGATTGAAACAGTTGATAAGGAGTGAAATTGAGTTCATCAAATTTGGCAGACAGTTGTAAAGTGTGTCTGTGAACAATTGAAGGAAAACACATTTCATTGCTTTTCAAGTTTTTTTGTATAGCAGCAATTATCAGTTTTGTGTATAAATTTATAAGTAATAATATGGACAATTCCTGGTTATGTAAAATATTTATGTTTGAATTTTTTTTAAGGAAATTCTTCATTTTTTTTTTGCCCCCAAAATTTGTGGTTGAACGCATTGCTTGAATATTGTTTTAAAGGATTGGAATGGTTAATCCCTTTCTTGTTTTCCATTTCTCCATATTAGTGTCAAATTCTGTTTGTGTGTGTGTGTGTGTGAGTTTATAGGCTGTCTAGCTGACCTGAAGCTCCCACAATTCCTAGGAAATATGAATCAAGAATGATAACATTATGTGATTCTTATTGGCCAATTCATGTGCTTATTAATCATATATTTTAGAATGTTAGAAAATTATGAAAATATATTTTTAAAACTTTTAAGTTCAGAAGTACATGTGCAAGATGTGCATGTTTGTCACATAGGTAAACATGTGTCATGGGGGTTTTTTATACAGATTATTTCATCACCCAGGTATTAAGTTTAGTATCCATTAGTTATTTTTCCTGATCCTCCCTCTCCCCACCCTCCACCCTGTGAAAGGCTTCAGTACTCAACATCATCAATCATTAGAGAGAAAAAATACACTTTTTGTTACTTCATATTTGTCAGTTTTTCAGTAGAATAGAATTTACATGACTTGGCCAAAGTAATCTAGAACTGTATCTAATAGGTTTTATTTTTAAATAAAAACAGGTTTTTTAATTTAAAAATTTGGTGGGTAATACTGGCATCATTTTGTACAGCTGCTTTGAATAGCTTTGTTTCTTTTGGATGCTATAATTACAGCTGAAGTAAATTTAGATGGGTCTCTGCATCATTTTAACATTTAAGGTATCATGTAACTTGTGGAGGAAATGACAGTTGGAAGAAAGACTTATTGTAGCATGAAAACCAGTATAGGCAACCTAACCAAATACTGATCTGTAGCTCAGTGTGGTTCTATTAATTTCTACTTTCCTTCATTATAGAATCAAAACTATGCTAAACATGTCTCAAATGTCTAGTATTTTATTATGCTGATGATTAACAATAATCTAAATGTTTGAACATTTCTGAGTGTATAAAATGATAGTAATAAGCATAAAATTGATTCATATTGATATATAGCTAAAAGAAAAAACTATTGACCATCATTTATGTATCAAGCTATGTACTGGGTGCTTTAACACTGTTTTCTGAGCTGTAAAAGGGATTAAGTAAGTTCCTCTGCCCTATGCCAGAAATGAGGGAACAGGCTCAGAGAAATTTAATAACTTGCCCAGGATCATACTGCTGGAGAGTTGTTAGGGTCTTGCTTTGAACTGTGGCTTATTTTATTTCAAAGACTATATATTCTTCTCACAATGTTACATTGACATTCTGCTTATGGATTCAAAGAATGGTATTTCATTTTTATTTTAAAACCACAATGTCAGATTGGAATAGACAAGTTCAAGTATATATAATATGAGGAAATGGGAAGGAAAAGAGGTAGGTGACAAAGGTCAGACAATAAAGGCCCAGAATGAGCTTCTGTTAGCCATTTTGGCATTCTCTCTACTAGACTGTTGGAACTGGAGTCACTTGGTTGTTCTAGGAGACATCTGTGAGGAGTGAAAGAGACTAAAATTGCTACATTTTTTCTAGTCTCTAGCATGTTTACAGGAAAAATATATAAGAATAAAGTTTTCATTATCAGTAGAAACAGAAAATTGCATCTTTTACTGTGCCTCGGGGCAAGAATAAAAATATAGGCTGCTAGTTTTATCTAATGTAATTGTTTTTCTTTCAGCTGTACTATTTAGGAACAAAGTGCACATGGGACATGGGCATACAGATCACACTAGAATTTCATTTAATGGGCTATATTCTGAGAACTCATCATCGTAGTGCAACATGTTCCTTGTTCTGGTGATTAGTGTATGTTAGAGTGAAGATTTGTTGTTTACTGATCAAAAATATATACACATAGTGGAAATTTCTCAGGAATAAATAGTAAAAATAAAACACACACACACACACGCAAACTAGGTACAACTTTGTAGAAATCCTTACTGCTCCAGGAATTTTTAACATGAGTGTTTAATGATTTTTAGTTTCTAGGAGTGTCTTTTACATTTTTTTATATTGTTAGTAAATCCTTGTGAAAATCTCTATGGATAAATGGGATTATTACAACCTTTATTAAAATTACCATAGTAAGCAGGTTTGTGCTGAATCCAGCAATATGCTTAGCTGTTGACAGATTATGAATATGATGATGATCCAGATAATCTCTTTAGAAAGGCATGCCTATTTCTGGAGTTAAAACAAAATGTAAAGCCATGCAGTAAAAACATCAGGACATCAGACTATACCTGAATGAATGTATTGGAAGTACTTATCAAGTATAAAATTCTATGTCTTCAGGCATGGTGACTCACGCCTGTAATCTTAGCACTTTGGGAGGCTGAGGCAGGCAGATCACCTAAGGTCGGCAGATCACCTAAGGTCAGCAGATCAAGACCAGCCTGGCCAACATGGTGAAACCCCGTATCTACTAAAAATACAAAAATTAGCCAGGAATGATGGCTCATGCCTGTAATCCCAACTACTCAGGAGTCTGAGGCAGGAGAATTGCTTGCACCTTGGATGCAGAGGTTGGAGTCAGACAAGATCTCGCCACTGCACCACAGCCTGGGCAGCAGAGCAAGACTCTGTCTCAAAAAACAAACAAACTAAAAACAGAAACAAAAAATATGCCTTATTCTAAGCACATAACTGTTTTTCTTTGAGTGTAGCTGTGGAAACAATATAGCCAAGCAAGAATATGAGTAACATACAAGCTAACATGGCATTGATCAGTCATACACAGATAAGCACCATATATGTTTAAAAGGAAGCATCACTGCGGGGTATGTAGTTTTTGCTGCAAGGCTTCATGAAGTTGATCTTAACTGGGAAGAATAGGTAGATAAACTTTCCAAGCATAGAGAAGGAATGAAATAAGGTGAACTGCATATGATGCCGTGAGGGGAGGATGGCTAGCTTCACCAATGGCAAAGCTGTAGATGAGGTGGTCACAGAACCAAAAGAGGAAACCGGAGACTCTACCCCCGTAAGACTGACTGTATCAGTGACTACCTAGGAGTCCCAACTGTTGTCAGAAAGCCATGAGAAGACTACAGATGAGATGACAGCCACAGAGGGACCATGAAAAGTATGAAGTGGTATCCTCTCCTACTGCTAGGGATTGAGCATCTCTTCTAGCATACCAATTAAAGTAAGGTCTTAGAATTCTGGCAACACCTAGGTCACTAGGTTAATTTCAGTTCATTTTGGAAACAGCTTTATGCAAATTTGTGTCTGGTGCAAATCAGTCTTTCCAATCCAGTTGGTTTTAAATTGCCTTTGTCTCAGCCTCCTGATTTTATTATACTCTGCCTATAGCAACATTTGTAAGCTCATATATCATGCTAACTAAATTATTTTTTGTCATTTTGAATATTCCACTGAAAACAACTCCATTTTAGTACAGCTTTGTAAATAATTTAAAACGTGTATTTGTGAAAAATATATCCAACCCTCACATGTTTCTTTATTCTTATTTGTTAGGGTTGTCCTACAACCATTTGTACCCATGGACAGACTGACATCCTCATCTTGCTTCCTGGATGTCAGCTGATTGGAAGGGCTGATTTCTTCCAGCATAGCTCTAAATGAAAGCCTATTAAAAGCAGCCATTAATTAATTAATTATTATAATTAAGGAAATCATTAAGTGCTTGATAAATTATACCTGGGCTTTTAATAGTTCTATGTTTTTTAAATTATATTTTACTAAACTTTTTATAAGGAAAGAGATATTTACCAGCTGAATGCTATAGATATTTGATCTACAGATATTTTAATAGATCTGTATAAAAACATTATACAAGTTATTGTGTCATTTTTTTCTTTTTTCTTGAACAGATTATCTACATGAAGCAAATACTGTATCATTTAATAATGTGTTTTACTGAAGAGAACAGAAAGCTTGGCCACAGTGGCTTTTGCTTTTCAATTTTCCAGATGTGTAGATGATTAGGCCCACTAAATGAGGCTGTTAGGGTTAGGGTCTCATACTTTTTTTGTCTTTTTACTCTGCCTTTATTTCCAAGTGTTGGCTTTTGTTCTCATGCTTATAGATTTCAGACACTTTTTAAAGTATCTAATTCTAGTTTTAGGTAGGAAGGGGGAAAACTTTTTCCTGGCATGGATTTTATCTTTTCTGCATTGATGAAAGTCCTTCCCATGGACTTCTGCCTAAATTGTGTCATATAACCAGGTATAGCTGCAAGAGAAGCAGATCAATTGTGTATTTACATTTTAGCTTTCATAGCAGAAGAAGGGAAGGGAGAAAGATCTTGGGAATAGGTGTTGATAAAGCTAATCTACTTTACTAGTTAGGGTTCTCTACAGAAAAAGAAACAATAGGATGTATGTAAAACAATAAAACCATATATTTATATGTAAACAGTAAAACCATATATATGTAAATAAAGCATATGTTCATATATAAACAATAAAGCCATATGTAATATAAACAATAAAACCATATATATATGAGAGTTAGCTATCTATCAGAGTCTCAGATAGGTTTTTTTTTTGTTTGTTTGTTTGCTTTTTTTAAGGAATAGCTCCACGCTGCTGTGGGAGCTGGCAAGTTTAAGATCTGTAGGGCAGGCTGAAAGATGAAAAATTCTAGCAGGAGTTGATGTTGGGGCTCAAGTATAATGGCAGTCTGGAGTCTGGAGGTAGACCTTCTTCCTCTTTAGGAACCTATCTTTCCCCTTAAGACTTTCAATTGATTGGATAAGGCACACATGCAATATGATGAGAATATGATTTATTAAGAGTCTACTGATTTAAATGTTAATTACCTCTTTGCAAATACCTTTACAGCCACATCTAGACTTGTGTTTGATCCAACAACTGGACACCCTAACTAGCCAAACTGACACATAAATTTAATCATCATACCTCTATTATCTACAAAGGATTAATAATAAACACTGGTTTGTTTTTTATTTTTTAGTGTATTTTTTTCTGTTTCTTTCTAGATCCCAATTCACACATATATATTATTTTTATTTTATATTTATTTATTATGTTTTAAGTTCTAGGGTACATGTGAAGATCATGCAGAATTGTTATACATGAAATTTTTAAAACTTTTGGATACTAAAGTCCAGCATCAGTTTCTTTGGGTTGACATCTTCCCGGTCCATGTATTAGTTTATGTATAATAAATGCAATAATGTTTCCATGTAAAGTTTCTGTTACCAGAAAGTTCTTATGCTAATTCTGAATTAGAGTTAAAATGCTGATTAATATCCATTTTAAAAAGAGAAAGTCTTCTTAAAAAAAAAGTGTATTGAGAATTTCTTAGACTTATTTTGTTTTCAGCCAGTAAATGACTTATATAATAACATTTTAATCAATAAGATTACCGTGACTCAAATGGCCTGGAGAATGTTAGAAGAAATAAAGGAATGTTGACTGGCCTGAAATGAGGAGACATAGGTTTTTGGATTAACTCTGGCATTAGCTAGTTTATCACCTTGCTTTTCTGAACCAAAGATTGATAATAGATCCCCTACCTTTCCTACCAGATTGTGACAGTTATATGAGATAACAGATTTAAAAAATGCTTTATGAAGCATAGAGTGATAAAAATATATAAAGCAGCACTGGAATATAAAGATAAATGTCTCATGATAACCTCCTCTGTGGTTGGAGGATGGCATGGCTGACAAGACATCAAACAAAGGTTAAAACTAAATGCAGACTCAGAAGTGACCTGGTGCAAACTCTGTTAGCCTGGATGGCCACAAAGAAACATCCATTATCCATCCATTAAAAGTACAATTCTGTGGAAAGGAGGGCCATTTATGGCAGCATGAGGAATGTTTTGAAATTAGCATCGGGTTGTCAGGTTTGGTCAGCATGACAGCTGTTTCAATTCATGCTTGTTCAACCCCTTTCCTTGGAAATACACAAGCAATTACTCTGCTAATGTTGGGAAAAATCCAATGTAAAAAGTATTTCATTTTAATAACAAATTTCTAAATCTGAAGATTACATTTAAAATACTAAATAAAGAAGGGTGTAACAGAAGTGTTTACTTGATGTATTTATTTTAAGATGATCCTTCAAATAGTCAAAGTAATGTTACTTGTTAATTTTACTTGTGTACAGAATCATTAGGTACCACTAAAAGTCATTGCCAATTTCTTAATTCAGTGAGACTTATTCAATCAGCCAAACTTCCAAAAATAGTTGATAATAAATATACCCCAGGAATGGGATTTATATAACCCTACATTCATTTAACATTATCTCTAAATTTTTTCATATAATTCTATTCTTTCATATAATTCTAAATTATTTCATATAATTCTAATTGGGTAAACTTTTTAGAAGTTGTACCTAGAATTTAATTTCTTTAAAAATAGTAATTTTGAAACTATTAAACACAAGCTATTAACACTTTTTCTTTATGTTCATGTAAAATGGACACTTAAAATTTCAATGTTGGTTTCAAGTTTTCAGTGTTGCTTATACATAATCTTCCCTTTGACTTAGCAATGTCACTTTTAGTTAGTTATCCTAAGGAAACTAGAGATGATTTTAGATTTATGTGAAATGATATTTATTATGTGAGGCAACCTAGGCAATAGATAGAAATGGGTGATAAACTACTGTGCACTTATGGAATTACAGACAACCATTAAAAATTATCTCAACATTTATTATATGAAATAGAAAAATGCTTATGATACAATGATATGTGGAAAGAATGAGATAAAAATATAATTCAAATCATGATCTTAATTTAAGACACACATTGCAATATAATTAGGGCTGTAGGGGCACTACCTTGCAGTCTTTTATACTTGATAAGATTATGTTAATATCTGTAATGCTGTGGTTGCTGTTTACTGCAATTTAAAGTTCTTTTGTCATAAAGTGATAAAGTGAAAAAAAAAAATAGTGGTTTTATTGCCAGATGATAGGCATGCAATAAATATAGAAGAATTCATTTGAATTTAATGCAGTAGACAGTATCCTATGTTGCTCTGTAGTGAAGTTCTGTGATTATGATAGCCTTTTAGGAAGGTAACTGGAGCAGCAGTCTATGGAAGGTTCTGGAGGTGTAAGTCTGGATTTGAAAAGGTTGCGTTTGTTTGTTGGTCAGGATAGGCCCTTCATTTGTACTGGAGTGTGAAAATAAGGCTGAGTCCTGGTCCTGGATAGTGCTGGTAGTTAACCATAGATATTCTGTATTTTGTTTTCCAAATATAATGCTGGCATCTTTTTATTTCCAATAGGGGTCTGTTATGAACAAGATATGGGAAAAGAGAAGTGGGGAAAAGAGAAGGGAAGCAAAGAGAAAACAGGTTGCTTTATTAAAAAATGTAGGTCTCACTGAGAGGGACTTTGCAGGAGCAGAAGCTTACAAACCTAGAAACATTTAGTGTAAATTTGGCACTCCGAAATGCAGAAAGGAATTCTTACTCATAATAAAAACTCTACAATGAGTTCAACCACTGTGGAAGACAGTGTGGTGATTTTTCACGGATCTAGATTATATTTATAAATTATATATTTATAATCCCAGGATTATAAATTTATAATCCCCAAAGGATTATAAATCATTTTACTATAAAGAGACATACACATGTACATTTATTGTAGCACTGTTCACAATAGCAAAGATTTGGAAGCAACCTGAATGCCCATCATTGATAGACTAGATAAAGAAAATGTGGCACATATACACCATGGAATACTATGCAACCATAAAAAAGGATGATTCATGTCCTTTGCAGGGACATGAATTAAGCTGGAAACCATCATTCTCAGCAAACTAACACAAGAACAGAAAACCAAACACTACATGTTCTCACTCATTAGTGGGAATTGAACAATGAGAATGTATGGACATGGGGAGGAGGACATCACACACCGGGGCCTGTCAGGGGGTGTAGGGCTAGGGGAGGGATAGCATTAGGAGAAATACCTAATGTAGATGATGGGTTGATGGGTGCAGCAAACCACCATCACATGTGTATACCTGTGTAACAAACCTGCACGTTCTGCATATGTATCCCAGAAGTTAAAGTGTAACTTTAAAAATTAAAAAAGATACATAGGCACTATGAGAGCAGAAAAGAAAATTCTACACTCACATTAAATGAATCATACCAAGAGCTAGGTTATCAAAGGAAGACAAACCATTTAAAAGAGCTATTTTAATTGCTGTGCTAAGAAGGATGTTTCTCGTAAAGATAAAAAAAAATTCCTCATTTGCATCATGTTTTCTCTTGGCAGTTATCTTTCATTATTGTGAGAAAATTTTAAGTATTCAAATTCACATTTCTGAAGTAAACTTTCTATATTATTTTGTTTTGAGCAGTCCTTTTAGTGTTTAAATAACCTTTCAGATCATACACATGGAAGAGGTTTCTTTGTTATGTATCATCTTTTGTCCTAGTTGTCACATTTAGTCATACATGCAATATGAAATAAGATCAAAGATATTTTTTGTTTAATTTTGGCAGTGTATATTTTTACTCTTTGTCCCTAAATTAGACTCACTACAGGGACTTACCTCAGAACACTCGTTTTCTTCTGCCAGATAAAGAAGTATATAGACATTGCTCTTGAGGCCTTTGTTAGTCATCCATTAGTAAGGTTGGTTCTTGACAGTCTATCATTTGGACAAAATATTCATTTAGCATAATTTGCATTTTCAGCAATCATTTATCCACAACAGGGATAACAAATAGATGCATATGGGGAATTATTCACAAATTGAATTGCTTGAACAAAAGGGAAGAATGGATGGAACAGAAACCCTGAAACTGTTCCACTTAGAAATGAGATGTGAATACTCTTCTGATTCATCTTGTACCAAATTCTAAGTCAATCACATGGAAATATTGCATTTTAAAGTAAGTGTTACATCACAACATTTACAGCTCTCAAACTCTAAACTGAAGCTGTCACATGTCAATTGTTGACTTGTTTGGCTCATAAATAACCGGCTGTTGTTTAGACAGTATCTGTCTTCAAAGTTTGTGCAGGAAAGGGGCCTATTCAATGCTTTTTTAAACCAAATTTCTGCAGAGGAGTTTCAGACTAGACAGATCTGGGAACTAGGCTGAGAATACCTCTTATTTGTTGATTCAAACACACTTTTGGCAAAATTTAACTCAGTGCTAAAAAAAATTAGAATTTCAAAGCTGTAGCAAAGTACTGATTAAAAGATAATCTATATTTATAGTGTTTTAAACCTTTAATTAATACATTTATCCTTACATAAAAGTTTGGGGAACTTGAAAGACTATGAAATTCATTGGAGGATAAAAAGAAATAACACTTGTAAATCAAACTCAGATTTGGAGAAAATAAATTTGCCTCTAATTCACTTTAGTTCTATGTATCCTGTAAAATAAAGGCCAAGCAATTTTGCATGGCGTGTTAGTCAAGATTCTTGCTTGAAAGCACAAGGACCGCCTCTGGTTAATTTATGTAGAAGGGAATTTATTAAAAAGGATCTTGTGCAATTTATAGAATCCTCACATAGCCTAAGAACCAGGTGGAGTTCTAGGCTAAAAGGGATAGGGCCTAGAGTTATGGCTCAGACCCTATCTAGTGTGATGTCAAGTGCCACTGCAAGGCCACTCACCAGAACTTGACCCTGGAACTGACCCTGGAAACATTTCCCCTCCTTGCTTCCTCAGTGGTCACCACTTTTTCAGGGAAGGAGTCTGCACTGTTTTTGTTTCTCTATGTCACCAGCTTGCTGGGGCAGGTGGGTCTGATGTGGAGATCCCAGGCTAGATTTCTGCACCATAGCTATAAGGAAGGTTGTGAACATGACTATGATTCATTTTTTTGTTCCTTTGAAAGACAAAAAAAGGGATCTTGCATAGGGCATTCCCCATATAAGAATGGGGAATAGATGATGAGAGTACAGAAACAAAACATACATGGTATAAAAGGTCTTAAACTACCATTCCCATTCATGTCGCCCTGCATTCTGTCCATAGGCTCCTCATCATCCCTTCAGCATCCTTTGTACTTTTCTGACACTGTGATGCTGCTCATGTTGTTCCCTTGGTCTGGAATGCTCTCTTGCTCCATTTATGTAGACTTTCATTCAAGGGCTATCTGAAAGCTCCACAAAGTCTTCCTCTTTTCCCTAGGTAGAAGAAAGATCTTACTTCATTTGGAGTTCTCTCTCTTTTTCACTCTTATTCTCTTTTTGGTTTCGTCTCATCCAATTGAAGGTAAGCTCTTCCAGATGAGACACAACTTCACATGGCTGTCAGGAAAGAGAGAGAGTGAACAGCCAAGTGCTACCTACTTTGAAACAATCATATTTCATAACTATCAGGAAGTTATGATAGAGCAAGGAAGAGCCTGCCCCCTAATTCAGTCACCTCCTCCCAGGCCCATCCTCCAACACAGTACAACATAAGATTTGGGTGGGGCAGAGCCAAACCATATCAGATGCCATACTTTAATGAATCATTCTGTGGAGGTTCAGGGCATAATGAAGATTAGACCGTATTCACTCTTGTCAAAAGAATTTTTAATATGACCCTTTAAAACTTGAATTTTATAATATTTGTATGGGATTTTACCTTTTTATGTTATTTCCTTTAAGCACCATTTTACATAGAGCCTTGCAAGTTGAGTAGTTAATGGATAAATATATGACAATAGTTTTTGTTGACTCATGTATTTATCCTGCCTCCAACAAAAAGTCTTCATTAGAGTGTTTTCTTGGATGTAAAGGGGTTGACATCTGCATTCTTATGGGACTGAAAGTTTTCCACAAAAGTTATATTGTGTTTTTATTTTAATAATAATGAAATATATATATTGGCACATTGAACAAATTGTGTCATTTTTATGATGCCATGATAACAGTTTTGCCATGCAGTAGTAATATGCATATTTGTGTCAATTTTTTCTTTCATTTGAACTAAATAGGTCTCTTCTCATTATCATGAGCTAAGGTTAACAGAAGAGAGTCAGACTAATATGGATCTAATGTATTAGCACCAAATGAAGATTAAAATATCATCAATGTACATAGTGAGAAAGATTTTGCAGTAGTTCAGATACTGAAAACTGTTGGAGGAATTGGTTTATGAAATAGTGATCAAAAATTCATGCTGAACTTTTGCTGTGCCATTGTAGGCAATACTCTTAAATAAATTGCAAAACGGCAATTATCACATTAAATGCTAAAATTTGTGTCAGTTCAAATTTTATTGATTTGCCATGCTGACATTTAATTTGTAAATTAAATCTGTATAAATAAAACTATATTATTATGTCAGATATAAGCCCACAGAGATTTTGTAATTAGTGATATGTTTGTACAAATTTAGGTAATGTATTAATAACCATGTAAATCAACAATCATGATCCTTGAGAATTCTTTTTCTTTAAACATTTTGTACATAAAATTTCATAAAGGGTAGATTAGGATATTCTAACTAATTCGCAGACAAGTACCAGATCTAATCTGGAGCTGTAGAGAATAGATGTTTTTAATAAATTTATGAAGAATTAAATTGTACCATACCACATATAGATAGTATTAAAGAGATAGCTCATGAACATAGATTATAATAATGAGCATTTATGTTTTTTTGGATTCAATATTAAACATTGCCAAAAAATTTAAAAGGCAATAACTGGAAATCTCACCAAATTAGATAAATGTTAGCTAACTTGCACAAGCTGTGAGTGTTGTAGTAAAGTTGAATGAATATCCTTCTACTATTCCATGCTACTTCTCTTCCGTTATGGCAGCTCCTTTATGGTTTGTATCAAATTTAGAGCTTCCACTTGGAAAGTGATAGTCACAGAATATCATTTTCCCCTGGGCTTCAACGCTAAGTTGATGACATCCCCTCCTGTGGCGCTTGGCCGAGGTCCAGCTGAAATTAATCTGCAAAAGAGGCAGTGCCTCTGACATACAGGTCTCCTTTCTTCGACAGAGATAAGTGACCCATCTGAACGTCCATGATAGTTTACTGGTAGGTGTAAGGAGGAGGGAGAAGATTAGTCATTCTAGACTGGTAATGCAAGGTATCAAGAAAGAGATCAGTTTTAATTTGCCGAAACAGAATAACAAGCGGTGTGTAGATGGTCCTATATTTGCCTGTGACAAACTCACTCATTTGGGACAATGAACGAATTAATATTTTGAACTGTTGACTGCAGCTATATTTTAACTATTTTATCTAATTTTAGGTTAATATATTTGAAAATGTTACATGAAAACAAATTTATAGCAAGTATAGTTTAAAATTCCAAGTCCTGTAGTTTTACTTCCTTTTTTATTACAAAAGTAATACATGCTTATTATTGTTAACAAAACAATGCAGACAGGTAAGAGGGATTAAGTAAATGTCACTTTTCTCGGTATATTTCACAATGTATGTGTTCACAGTTTACACCAAAAAATCCCCACAAAAACAAGTGGGTTTCTTGATTTAAAAAGGAATGAAACAGAAATGATTATCTTGTCACTTCCTTAACAAATGCTGATATCAAGTGATAATTTTAGAACACTTATATTCCATGCTAAGAAATCTATTATTTTCTTTGAATTTATCTATGCAAATCAACTGGATTGGGAATTAAAATAAGCCTGTATGTTAGGCCATTTGTGTCTAGTTAAAACAGATGTGTTTAAACACCTGATTACTGTGATATTTGAAGTTTGTGTATTATTCTGAAGCCTTTGTAATCTACTGCCTTGGGTATTCTAAGTGAAGATGGGCATTAGGAAACTCTGTGGGACAGAGGGAATGTGAAACATGGCACTTGTGCCTGTTGGGAGAAAACAGAAAACAGAAATTGCTAGTCTGTTCTTTTCAGAGTGGCCAAACATCCCAAGAAAAGCCACAGAATAAACATGGCATAACCTCTGGAAGTATCAGCTTTGCTTAAAGTTGTGAGAGGAAAACATTATATAATGAAATAAATAAGGCTATGTTAAGAATCAAAATTAAATACTTAATTTATATGATTTCTAAAGTTTTAATATGAAGCAAAAGAAATTACTAATGAGCGTTGAACTTACACCATCAAGTCCCTGAGGGTATGTATCTCATCTCCCCACTGTTAAGGGTTCTGTTTGGGAAGAGTTGAAAAACTGCTATATGAGGACTTGGGGAAAGAAGAGAGAGGGGGAACTTTTGGATTTTTTCTTTGGACAGTGTGGGAGGAAAGAGGGATAGGTAAAAATTGAGGATTTCTCACTTATTTTTTATCCCCACAGTATTTAGGATAATACCTTGCAGATGGTAGCGTGGTAGGGCATGTAAAAATTCTTGTGGGATTTTTATTATGTTTCTTTTCTTATTAAGGAAAAACCATGCGTTATTGAAAACTAGCTTCCAAATTTTGCCAATAAGTTTTTTAAAAAGTTCTTTAACTAGGTGGTACATTCTTTTTTCTCTTTTTTTAAATTCTGTAGATGTGAGCTCTGACTCAGAGAAGAAAGAGCAGGATTTTGAGTAAAGTGAACCTATAAAAATATTATTCCAACCACAAAACTTATTTTTAACAATCTTCCCACACTTAGGAGTGACTTGAATAGCAGCACAAAAGCACAACTGCACTAGGTGAAGTACAGTGAGGGTGCTGGGCAGTATTTTTCACCTTTGTGAATATTCTCATTTTGTTCATCAGTTATTTCTTTTGTCCTTATGTGGGTTGATGTTAAATAGCACAGTTGAAGAATTTTCTTTTTTGGAAAAAAAATAGACATTTCTAGAAATTTTTATTTCTCATTTCCTAGCTGTTTTCTGAAGAACAGTTTTGAGGTCAGGTTAGGGGATCTTGGAAGTAAGCATATTTCCAGAAAGGATTTCTCCATATAAGGAAATTATTAGCCAAAATTAGGCCAGGGCAAAATTTCATATTATACGACTAAAAATTTTAAAAGTATAGGTTTTAAACTTAACGATCCGAACACAATCATAAATTTAAATGACTTTTTTGTTTGGATTGAAATTGTATAAGTATTCATAGATCATTTTGTTTTAATGTATAATTTCCATGCACTAAAAAAAATCCATAGTTACTATGCTGTACATTAGATCTCCAAAATTTATTTATAACTGCAAGTTTATACCCTTTGACCAGCATCTCTGCATTTTCCCCAACACTTGAACCCTGATAACCACATTTCTGCTGTTTCTATGGGTTTGACATTTTTAGATTCCACATATAAGTGAGATCATGAGTATTTGTCTTTCTGTGCCTGGTTTATTTCACTTAGCATATCTATCCTCCAGGTTCATCCATGTTGTTGCAAATGGCAGGATATCCTCCTTATTTAAGGCTAAATAATATTTTGTTGTATGTATTTATCATATTTTCTCTGTTCGTTATCCATTGACAGACACCAAAGTTGTTTATATATCTTGGCTATTGTGGATAATACTACAATGAACATGCAGATATCTCTAGGCATACTGATTTTATTTCCCTTGGATACATACCCAAATGTGGGATTACTGGATCATATGGTAGTTGTAATTTTAATTTTATGAGGAACCTTCTGTAGTAGTTCATTCTCACACTGCTAATAAAGACATACATGAGACTGGGTAATTTATAAATGAAAGAGGTTTAATTGACTCACAGTTTACCATGGCTGAGGAGGCCTCAGGAATCATGGCAGAAGGGGAAGTAGACATGTTTTTCTTCACATGACGGCAGCAAGGAGAAGTGCCCAGTGATAGGGGGAAAAGCCCCTTATAAAACCATTAGATCTCATAAGAACTCACTATCATGAGAACAGCATAAGGGTAACTGCCCTCATGATTAAATTACCTCCTACCCTGTCCCTCCCATGACATGTGGGGATTATGGGAACTACAAGATGAGATTTGGGCCTAGCCTACAGGTTCATGTCTGTAATCCCAGAACTTTGGGAGGCTGAGGCAGGTGGGTCAGTTGGACCTAGAAGTTCAAGACCAGCATGGCCAACATGGTGAAACCCATCTCTACTAAAAATACAAAAATTAGTCTTATATGGTGGCACATGCCTGTAATCCCAGCTACTTGGGAGGCTAAGGCATGAGAATCACTTGAACCTGAGAGGTAGAGGCTGCAGTGAGCCGAGAGTGCCTGGGCACAGAGTGAGACTCCGTGTCAGAAAAAAAAAAAAAAAAAAAAAAGAAGATATTTGGATGAGGACAGAGCCAAACTCCGTCACCTCCATATTGTTTTCTATAATGGCTTTACTAATTTACATTCTTTCTAACAGTATAAATGTTCCTTTATCCACACATATCTTTTTACTTTTTGATAACAGCCATCTTAACAAGTGTGAGGTAAAGTCTTGTGGTTTTAATTTGCATTTCCCTGATGATTAGCGATGTTGAACACCTTTTAATATACCTATTGTCTATTTGTCCTCTTTGGGAAAATGTCTTTTCATGTTCTTTGCTCATTTCCAACTTCTGATTGTTTGTTTTTGGGCTATTCAGCTATGTATGCTTCTTATATATTATAGATATTAACCATTTATCATATAAATTGTTTACAAATATTTTCTGCAATTTTATAGGTTGCCTTTTAATTTTCTTGATGGTGTCCTCTGCTGTGCTGCTAAACAAAATTGACAAACCTAAGCTAGACTAAGAAAAGAGAGAAGACCCAAATAAATACAATTGGAGAAGATGGAAGATATTTTTATTTATTTATTTTTTATTTTCATGGATTTTTGGGGAGTAGGTGGTATTTAGTTACATGAATAAGTTCTTTAGTCATGATTTCTGAGATTTTGGTGCTCTCATCACCGAGGGAGTATATGTTGTACCCAATTTACAGTCTTTTATCTCTCACCCCCCTTTCACTCTTTCTCCTGGGTTCCCAAAATTCATTGTATCATTTTGTACTGTTCTGCCTTTGCATCCTCATTGCTTACCTCCCATTTATGAGTGAGAACATGTGATATTTGGTTTTCCATTCCTGAGTCATTTCACTTAATAATAATGGTCTCTGATTCCATCCAGGGCACTGTGAATGCCATTATTTTTTTCCTTTTTAAGGAAGAGTAGTGTTCCATGGTATATATATATACTATAATTTATTTACTCATTGATTGATGGGCATTTTGGACTGGTTCCATATTTTTTAATAGCAAATAAACATGCATGTGCAAGTATCTTTTTCATATAATGACTTCCTTTTCTCTGACTGGATACCCTGTAATGGGATTGCTGGATCAAATGGTAGTTCTACTTTTAGTTCTTTAAGGAATCTCTGTACTGTTTTCCATAGTGGTTGTACTAGGTTACATTCTCACCAGAAGATTGCAAAGGTTTTCTCCCACTCTGTGGGTTGTCTGTTAACTCTGCTGATTATTTCTTTTGCTGTGCAGAAACCTGTTAATGATAAAAGGATTCGTCCAACAGGAAACTATCATAATCACATATATATGCACCTAACACTGAAGCTCTCAAATTTATAAAACGATTACTACTAGGCTTAAAAAATGAGATAGACAGCAACAAAATAATAGTGGGGGATTTCAATACTTCATTGACAACACTGGACAGGTCATCAAAACAGAAAGTCAACAAAGATGAAAGATATTACAACTAATATTGCAAAAATTAAAAAAAATCATAAGAAACTATGAACAATTATACACCAATGAGTTGGAAACCTAGAAATAATGGGTAAATTTCTAAAAATGTACAACCTACCAAGACCAAATCAAGAATAAATAGAAAATCTGAACAGACTAATGAATAAGGAGACGGAATTAATAATAATTTTAAAAATCTCCTAACTGAAAAAAGAAAACCAAAGAAAAGTTCAGTGGCCTGATGGCTTCACTGGTGTATTCCACCAAACATTTAAAGGAGTGCTAATATCAATCCTTGTCAAACTCTTCCCAAAAACTGAAGAATAGGAAATACTTCCAAACTACTTGTATGAGGCCATTATTGTCCTGATACCAAAGCCAAGATGAGGACACTATAAGAAAAGAAAACTATCGGGCAATATCCCCGATGCACATACATGCAAAAATCCCCAACAAAACTGGGGTGAACCAAATTTAATAGCACTTTACAGCAAACATTATTCACCATGATCAAGTAGAATTTATCCCTGAGATAACAAGAGTGGTTCAACATACACAAATCAGTAAAGTTGATATACCATATTAGCAGAGTGAAGGTTGAAGGATAAAAATCATATGATAAATAGTTGCAGGAAAAGCATTTGACAAAATTCAATATCCTTTCATGATAAAAACTTTCGACAAATTAGGTATTAAGGAATGTACCTCACTACAGTAAAAACCATGTATGATAATCCTGCACTATCAACATAATGGTGAAAAACTTAGTTTTCCCTGTAAAACCAGGAACAAACAAAAGATGCCTTCTCTCACCACTTCTATTTACCATATTACTGGATGTCCTAACCAGAGAAATTAGATAAATAAAAAAAGAAAAGACATCTAAATAGGAAAGGAAGTAGTAAAATTGTATCTGTTTGCAGATTATATGATCTTATATATCAAAAATTTTAAAGACTCCACCAAAGAACTGTTAAAGCTAATAAATATATTCAGTAAAGTTGCAGGACATAAAATGAATATACAAAAATCAATTGTTTTCCTATACACTAACAATGAAATATCTGAAAAAGAAATTAAGAAAATAATCCCATTTATGATAGCATGAGAAAAATACTTAGGAATAAATTTAACCAAGGTGGTGAAAAAGCTGTACACTGAACACTGTAAAATATTGATGAAAGAAACTGAGTAAGACAAATAAATGGAAAGGCATCCTGTGTTTGTAGAAGAAATAATATAGTCAATATGTCTATACTACCCAAAACAATTTGCAGATTCAATGAAATCCTTATCAAAATTCCAATAGCATTTTTCACATAAATAGAAAAAAAAACCCTAAAATTCCCACGGAACCCCGAATAGCTAAAGAACAAGAACAAATCTGATGGCACAAGATTTCCTGATTTCAAATTATATTACACAGCTATAATACTCAAAACAGTGTAGTACCAGCATAAAAGCAGACACAAAGACCAATAGGCCAGAATAGAAAGCCCAGAAATGAACCCAAGCATTTATGGTCAACTAATCTTTGACAAAGACACAAAGAATACACAATGGGGATAGCAGAATCTCTTCAATAAATAGTGTTAGGGAAACTGCCTATTCACATGCAAAAAAAGGTGAAATCGAATCTTTATCTTACATCATACCCAAAAATCAACTCAAAATTAATTATAGTTTTAAACTTAAATCCTGAGCCATAAAACTTCTAAAAGAGAACAGAGAGAAAAACCCTGTGACACTGGTCTTGGTGATGAGTTTTTACATATGAAACTAAAAGCTCAGGAAACTAAAGCAAAAAATAAACACGTGAGGCTACATCAAATGAAAATATTTTTGTACTTTTAATTTAAACAAGCATGTTTACACAAAATATGAATTTCTTCTTTGATTTTAATATGGGTTAAATAGTAAAGCATCTTATCTGTAAATTGCTTTTTTAAAATTAATAATGTATATCAATATGAGTAATTACATTTAAGCAACACATGTCTGTATAAACAAATGTGATTAGGTAGAAAAGTAATATGAGAAAATATAATATTTACACACTTTTATGTCTTTTCCATATTTTGAGAGTTCACATTATTTTTCCAGTGTTTTTCAAATCACAAATTCAAGTGTACACTATGGGTGCATGAAATAAAATAATATTTTGTCTAATATTTTGGAGAAATAATTGTAAGAGTGTAAGTAGAAAGCAGTGAAATATTTTTTGAGAAATAATTGGAAGGGTATAAGTAGAAAGCAGTGAACATTTATAATGTTTAATATTAAGATATGGTTGAGTACCATGGAAACTGAATAATTTTTTTATTGTACTTTAAGTTCTGGGGTACATGTGCAGATCTTGCAGGACTGTTGCATAGGTACACACATGCCATGGTGGTAAGCTGTCTCCATACTCCCTTCACCTACATCAGGCATTTCTCCCAGTGTTATCCCTTCCCAACCTCCCCACCCACTGCTGTCCCTCCCTTAGCCTCTCACTCTCCAACATACCCCAGTGTGTGATGTTCCCTTCCCTGTGCCCATATGTTCTTGTTGTTCAGCACCCACCTATAAATGAGAATATGTGGTGTGTGGTTTTCTGTTCTTGCGTCAGTTTGCTGAGAATGATGGTTTCCAGATTCATCCATGTCTCTGCAAAGGACACAACTTCATTGTTTTTTATGGCTGCATAGTATTACATGGTGTATATGTGCCACATTTTCTTTGTCCAGTCTATCATTGATGGGCATTTGGGTTGGTTCCAAGTTGTAAACAATGCCACAATGAACATATGTGTTCATGTGTCTTTATAATAGAACAATTTATAATCCTTTGGGTATATACAGTAATGGGATTGCTGGGTCAAATGGAATTTCTATTTCTAGGTCCTTGAGGAATTGCCACACTGTCTTCCACAATGGTTGAACTAATTTACGCTCTCACCAACAGTGTAAAAGTGTTCCTTTTTCTCCACATCCTCTCCAGCATCTGTTGTCTCAGATTTTTTAATGATCACCATTCTAACTGGTGTGAGATTAAGGTATCTCAATGTAGTTTTGATTTGCATTTCTCTAATGACTAGTGATGATGAGCATTTTTTCATGTTTGTTGGCCTCATATATGTCTTCTTTTGAAAACTGTCTGTTCATATCCTTCACCCACTTTTGAATGGGTGTGTTGGTTCTTTTTTTGTAAATCTGTTTTAGTTCTTTGTAGAATCTGGATATTAGCCCTTTGTCAGATGGGTAGATTGCAAACATTTTTTCCCATTCTGTTGGTTGTGGTTCACTCTAATGATTGTTTCTTTCGCTGTGCAGAAACTCTTAAGTTTAATTAGATCCCATTTGTCTATTTTGGCTTTTGTTGCTGATCCTTTTGGTGTTTTGGTCATGAAGTCCTTGCCTATGCCTATGTGCTGAATGGTATTGCCTAGGTTTTCTTCTAGGGTTTTTATGGTGTTAGGTCTTATGTTTAAATCTTTAATATATCTGGAGTTAATTAAAAAAAAGAAAAGCCTTATAATTTTTAAACTATACCTCCATTCAAGGATGTTTGAACTAGTACACGCATACATGTAGACATACTCATGAGTATTCCAAGAATATTTTTAATCTCATCAGCTTTTAAATCAAATCTAGTAATTTGGTATGATTTTCAGCAGACAATAACAGCTAAACAATTAGTCGTATTTCTCCCTGGTGATTCTGCCTACAAAATCACATGCCTGTGATGGAGAGCATGGGAAGGCCGAGTCCCACCTGATAGGGATGCCTACCCATTGTCTCTCCATGTGGACCCTGAAGAGCTTCTGACAATTCATGTACATAGAAGTAGTCTAAACCATTGGCCATCTATGTAGATATTGGCTTTGTAATTTACATTTTCTTAAAATATGATATCCAGATATAAATTGAAAGGCAGACTTCTCCAGGTATGTAATATTTTTAAAATTATCTTTTTGGGCAAACTATGTAATTACCATTTGTTCTTAACTGTTTTTCAGCTTTATGTTTCTAGCGCAGAAATTTATTAACCATCTGCTAAATACTGGTTATACTAGAAGGAATGACACAATCAGACTGGATAGGAAGAGAAAGCGTCTGTGTAGAAAAATCAATATAGCATAATTAGCTTTTAACTTACTACCACATTGGTATAGGCAATAAGAGCCCATAAATATTCAACGCAGGAGATAAAGGAAAAAGAGCTGAAGCGGGTTGGGAGATTTTAAGGCAGTCAAGAGACTGATGTTGGAGGAAGAGTGGAGCCTCTAATATTTGTATTGAGTAAAAGTGGAAAGAATGCATGTAGCTCTTAGAGCAATAAACAGAACCCTTGTCCTGCTGGGTTGGAGGGTTTGGATAAGAGAGGTGAGCAGTATCAAGTTGGAAGAGCAATTGAAACCAGATGTAACAAAAACTTATCATTTGCTTTTGAAGACCCCTGGAAAGTGTTTAACATCTGTGAAGATCTGCAGGTCAAATGTGCTTTATACATATATAAAGCACATTTTAAATTCTATTAAAACAATAATTGAAATGTATATTTATATATTTACATAAGCAGTGCTATTAAAACAGAATTGTATTAATTTTGCTTTCAGAAATGTGCTTATAACTTAAGATGCCAATTTGCCTCTCTGATTATCTACATTTACATCTATGTTTTAAAATCTTTTTTTGAACACATTTGATGAGTCATATTTTCTACCAAATGCCTTTAATGAAAATGTCCATTTTATTATTTAAATTCTGCAATTTCTTCTTTATAAAATTTGCCTAGCCTGTTTCAAGAGAATGCATTTTATTTCTGCACTTGAAATAAATTGTTAGATGTCTTTTGCATCCATTGGGAAAGCACTTTGGCATACTGTGGTAGTTGTCTAGGGAACATGAATAAAGATAGGATAAGTACTGAGACAAGAAGAGAGGCAAAGTAACTTTTAATGTTTACTATACACCAGGCACAGAGCTGGATATTTGGATTATACTGTTTTCTTTAATCATCAAACCCTATAAGGTGAATATTATTGTCCCCATTTTTAAAATTGTATGGCAAACTTTTATTTGAGACTTTAGTAAATGAACAAATAAGAATGAAAATTGCATAGTATCTTACATCTTCTTTTTAAAAACATGCATTAAGTTCTGGGATACATGTGCAGAACGTGCAGGTTTGTTGCATAGGTATACATGTACCATGGTGGTGTGCTGCACTCATCCACCCATCATCTACATTAGGTATTTCTTCTAATGCTATCCCTCCCCTAACCCCACACCCCCTGACAGGCCCCAGTGTGTGATGTTCCCCTTCCTGTGTCCACGTGTTCTCATTGTTCAACTCCCACTAATGAGTAAGAACATGTAGTGTTTGGTTTTCTGTTCCTGTGTTAGTTTGCTGAAAGTGATGGTTTCTGGCTTCATCCATGTCCCCACAAAATACGTGAACTCATCCTTTTTTATGGCTGCATAGTATTACATGGTGTACATGTACCATATTTTCTTTATGTAGTCTATCATTGATGGGCATTTGGGTCAGTTCCAAGTCTTTGCTATTGTGAACAGTGCTGCAATAAATATACATGTGGATGTGTCCTTATAGTAGAATGATTTATAATCCTTTGGATATATACCCAGTAATGAGATTGCTGTGTCAAACGGGATTTCTATTTCTGGATCCTTGAGGAATCACCACACTGTCTTCCACAATGGTTGAACTAATTTACAGTCCCACCAACAATGTAAAAGTGTTCCTATTTCTCCACATCCTCTCCAGCGTCTGTTGTTTCCTGACTTTTTAATGATCAGCATTCTAACTGACATCAGATGGTATCTCATTGTAGTTTTGATTTGCATTTCTCTAATGACCAGTGATGATGAGCTTCTTTTTTCATATGTTTGTTGGTCACATAAATGTCTTCTTTACAGAAGTGTCCGTTCATATCCTTCACTCATTTTTTGATGGGATTGTTTTTTCTTGTAAATTTGTTTACGTTCTCTCTCCTTTCTTCTTTCCTTCCTTTCTCCTTTCTTTCCTTCCTTATTTATATGTATCTTAAGATATATACATCTATACACACACACACACACACACACACACATGTATATATAAAATCTTAAAGTTAATTTAACTTAAAAGTTAAATAAATAAATAAATAAATAAATATGTAAATGTACTTGCGTAGGTTTGTTACATAAGTAAATTCATGCCACGAGGGTTTATTGTGTAGATTATTTCATCACCTAGGTATTAAGCCTAGTACCCATTAGTTATTTTTCCTGTTTTTCTCTCTCCTCCCACTCTTCACCCTCCTTGAAGAGGTTCAAGGGTGTGTTGTTCCCCTCTATGTGTCCATGAGTTTTCATCATTTAGCTCAACTCATAAATGAGAACATGTGGTATTTGCTTTTCTGTTTTTGTATTAGTTTGCTAAGGATAATGGCCTTCTGCTCCATCCATGTCCCTGCAAAGAACATGGTCTTGTTCTTTTTTTAATGGCTTCATAGTATTCCATGATGTACATGTACCACATTCTCTTTATCCAGTCTATCATTGGTGGACATTTACGCTGATTCCGTGTCTTTTCTATAAGCAGTGAACATACACATATATGTTTTTTTATGATAGAACAATTTATATTTCTTTGGGTACAAAACCAGTAATGGGATTGTTGGGTTAAAGGTTCTCTAAAAAGTTATCTTTTTAGCCCTTTGAGGAATTGCCACACATCTTTCCACAATGGTTGAACTAATGTACTCTCCCACCAATGTGTATGAGCATTCTTTTTTCTCCACAACCTTGTCAGCATCTATTATTTTTCAACATTTTAATAAAAGCGCCTTTGACTGGTAGTATTTAGTAATAGCCATTCTGATGGTATCTCATTGTGGGTTTGATTTTCATTTCTCTAATAAACAATGACTTGAACTTTTTTTCATATGCTTCTTGGTCATATGTAGGTCTTTTGGAATGTTATCTGTTCATGTCTTTTGCCCACTTTTTAATGGGGTTGTTTTTATCTTTCAAATTTGTTTAAGTCCCTTTTAGATGCTGAATATTAGTCCTTTGTGAAATGCAGTTTGCAATAATTTTCTCTCATTCTGTAGGTTGTGTCTGTACTCAGTTGATAGTTATTTTGCTGTGCAGAAGCTCTGTAGTTTAATAATATCCCATTTGTCACTTTTTGTTTTTGTTATAATTGTTTTTGGAATTGCTTTTGAAATCTTTACCTGTTTCTGTATTGCCTAGGTTGTATTCCATGGGTTTTATAGTTTTGATTTTTAAATTTAAGTCTTTAATATATCTTGAATTGATTTTTGTATATGGTATAAGGAAGAGGTCCAGCTTTAGTCTTCTGCATGTGGATAGCCAGTTATCCCAGCACTACTTATTGAATAGGGAGTCTTTCCTCCTTGCTTGTTTTTTTGATTTTGTCAAAGATCAGATGGTTGTAGGTGTGCAATATTATTTCTGGGCTTTCTATTCTGTTTCATTGGTCTGTGTGTCTTTTTTTGTACCAGTACCACAGTGTTTTTGTTACTGTAGCTCTTTAGTATAACTTGAAGATGAGTAGTGTGATGCCTCCAGTTTTGTTTTTGTTGCATGGGATTTCTTTGGCTATTCGGGCTCTTTTTGGTTCCACATGAATTTTAAAATTGTCCTTTTTTCTAGTTCTGTGAAGAATTTCATTGGTAGCTTAATAGGAATAGCATTGAACCTATAAATTGTTTTGTGCAGTATGGCCATTTTAACAAGATTGATTCTTCCTATTCGTGAGCATGAAATGTTTTTCCATGTTTTTGCCGTCTCTGATTTCTTTGAACAGTGTTTTGCAACTCTCATTGTAGAGATCTTTCACCTCCCTGGTTAGCTGTATTTCTACATATTTTTTTCTTTTTGTGGCAGTTCTAAATGGGATTGTGCTCCTGATTTTGTTCTCAGCTTGATTGTTTTTGGTGAATAGTATTGCTAATGATTTGTGTATGTTGATTTTGTATTCTGAGACTTTGCTGAAGTTGTTTATCAGCTTAAGGAGCTTTTGGACTGAGACTATGGGGTTTTCTAGATATTGAATTATATTGTTTGCAAACAGGGATAGTTTGACTTCCTCTCCTCCTATTTGGATGCCATTTAGTCCTTTCTCTACTAGCCTGATTGATCTTCAGATATTTGACATATAAATATATGTGGGAAATAAACTGAATGAATTCCTGCAAGTATGAAAGTATCTGTATTTTTTCCTCACATATAATAATATTTTTTAGTATAAAATTCTAGGTTCACAATATTTTTTCCTCATACTTTGAAGATATTGTTCAACTGTGTTCTATTGTCAACTGTGATGTTAAAATATTTGATGATAATCTGATCATTTGGGAAACATTACTTCCTTGTCCTTCATGCCTTCAGGAGCTATTAAGTTCTTCCTTTATCCCCAATTCTCTAAAATTTCATGATTTATGTCTAGGTGTTGCAGGTTCATATTAATTTCAATATAAACACTTGTGCCCTTCAAATCTGGATTTCTCTTTTTCTGTTATTTCCTTGATTTGCTCTTCCTTTACAACTTCATTTTTGTTCTTTCTTTTCAAAAATAAATCACCATTGGCCATATCTTTAACTTGCTTTGTTGATCCTTTCTCCGTTTTATCTTTTCTTTAATATTTTCCTTCTCAGGTTTACATCTTGGCTGATGTTTTGAACTTTATGTTTTAAACCTTCCATTAATTTTTTAAAATGTGAATTTTTAAACCTTCTAAATATTTTTAATGTTCTCTGATTGCTTCTTTTGAGAACATCCAGTTATTTTTATGGATGTGATACTCTTTTTGAATATTGTGTGTTTGTTTTCTTTGCTATCTTGAATTATCAATTTGTCCTGTTCTTTCCTTGAGAATCTATTGATTCTTGGTTTTCTGCTTATATTTGAGTGAAAGGCTTAGTTGATTATTCTAGCTATGCAATGTGTATTTCTTCTGCTGGTATATAACTAGGCCTAATTCCAGATGGGCCTTTCTTGAGGGTAGGGCATCTGACAGGTAACTATGCGTAGGAAGGAGATGAACGTATTTAAAATTATTTCTTGCATTGAGCGGGCAGGGAAGCTGCTGTCAAATGACTGACCCCAAACCTGCATTAGAAAGTCCTCCAGGTCACTTTAACATTTTTGTAACTTATGTACTTTTGTTGAACTACTTTTGTTATCCATTTAATATCATTTTACTGCTGGTTCCTTGTTCAGGGAAATCTCACTTATCAACAAGATAAGAGAATTATTTTCAACCTGCAAAGCAGAATAAAAAACAAACCAAAAAAAGGACTGTAATTCCAAATATTTGTCATGAAGACATTAAAGTATGAGCTTGATTTCTTATATTTTATACAGGACTTTATTGACTCTAGAGTTTTCCTGTTTTTCTGACAAAATTGCTTTCTTCTATTTTTACTCAGTGAAAAGGGAGAATAAAAAAGAAAAACGAATGAGGTGTAGTTAGAAGTAGGTGATCTTCTGGAGATCATAAGTAAATGGAGGATGGAACCGTAGCACTATGAATAATAAGCCATGTAATCTCCAACTTAAGCTATGTTTAAGCTTTCTTCTTAAAAATATTCTATTTTTTAAGAGACAGGGTCTTGATCTGTTGCCCAACATGAAGTGCATCAGTGTGATCACAGATCACGGAAGTCTCAAACTCCTGAGTTCAAGCAAACCTCCACCTCAGCCTCTTGAGTAGCTGAGACTACGTGCACATGCCACCATGTCTGGCTATTTATTTTATTTTATTATTTTATTTTATTTTTCCATGTGGGATCTCACTATGTTGCCCAGACTTGTCTCAAAATCCTGGCCTTAAGTGATCCTCTTGCCTCAGCTACCCAAAGTGCTGGGATTTTAGGAATTAGCCAGTGTTCTTGGCAGATGGAGATGTCTGCTTTGTAAGAAGATAGAGAAGCAATTTCTTTTAGAAAGAGATTATTTTTAATTGCCAAAAAAATTGATAAATATTAATCCCTGAAAGAATAAAATATAGGATTCAATATTTCCTTATTAGCCTAAATAGATGACATATTAATCTAGTTTGTTAGCTAAACATAGCAAATTCTACTATTCATTCAAATGTCAGCTTGAATCTTGCCCTCTTAATGAAGTCTTCTTGGATAAATCCCAAGTGAATGTGCTCTTTTTAGTGAATTTTTATACTCACATATTTATTTTTCTTTCTCTTATGGTAATTAACATATTTTGCATTATATACTGGTTACTACTGGATGTTAATCTTGTCCTGAACAAGAGTTAAATGTTCATTTATCTTTTTTCATTTTTAGATACTTTTGCCTACTATATATAATGTAAATATGTAAATAATATTTGTTAGATGACCATAGAGATGATCTCATCATCATATTAAAATAATAATTTGCCACTTGCTTTCAAAGCAAAAATATTTGCCCACATATCCAGAATGTTGTTTTCTGATGCTTTCATATTTCCTAAAACTACTGATGGGATTGTAGTTTGTATTTTGATTTATGGTTTGCATCTTGAAATTTGGATGTTATGAATAAAAAATTTGAAAACAAGGACTCTCTTCTCTGTTTTCTTCACTTTCAAATTTATTATAATTCAGTAGAGCACGGATTCTTAATTTGCATGTAAAAATATAAGATATGTTAATTTCAATATTGTTAAATAGGGAGGAATAACAATAAACATATATTTATGATCTGGAATAGTTGAGTTTATTGTTATTCAGTTTAAATATGCAGCGAAAGAAGCAAGATTATAAATAAGCGGTTTCCATAGATAGCGTGTTTAGACTTATTTGCATTAAGATTTCTATGTCATCAGCATAGAAAAGATGCTGAGAGCTATAATAAATTTGAAATTTTTCTCCAATTACAGTTTTTACTTTTCATGTTCATTCTGTTACAGTTTAAGGTACTATTTTCCCTTTTATTGCAAATGATGTGTATCTTTTTTTTTACTTGTTAACAGCACTTTAAAATTTCTCTGGTATCATATTTGATTATTGCATTGCCATGAAGTTAAGTGGTGTTAAGTGTTTAAGTATTGTTGATGCTGAATATATTTTCAGACAAACCTTAGCAAATTCCTCATCCAAAGAACTCTAAATGGACTAAGTTAGCTTTATGACAACAGATGATGATTTGATGAAGTTAGAAATGGCTTTTCTGCTCTTTGTGGGGTTTATGGGATTCTTTCTCTCCCTGTTTGACATTGTCAACAGGACTGGTAGAGTTTGGCAGTAGTGGACATTCACTTAACATGGCTGAATGAATGAAGATTGAGCTTATAAACTTTGGAGGATTTTTTGAAAATTTCTGGACAAAATGACGTGGTGAATACAGTGTCTTCAAAATATTTATATCCTGGTACTCTTTAAAATGGTCATTGAGGATGATATTTTATTACTGGGTATTTTTTTAAATAAATAAATGAAGAATTAATATATTTTCTTGTGAAATGACTTGGAAAATTAAAATTTTTATCATTTAAAAAGACAACTGTAGTATGATGAGCAAGGATTTGGACATTTTACTTAATACATGAGAAAACATAAATTACAAAAAAGGTTATTAAACTCCAACTTTGATTTTTTTTTCTTTTTTTTTTTTTTTTTTTTTGAGACGGAGTCTTGCTCTGTCACCCAGGCTGGAGTACAGTGATGTGATCTCGGCTCACTGCAACCTTTGCCTCCCAGGTTCAAGCAATTCTCCTGCCTAAGCCTCCCGAGTAGCTGGGACCACAGGTGTGTGCAACCACACCTGGCTAATTTTTTGTATTTTTAGTAGACATGGGATTTCACCATGTTAGCCAGGATGGTCTTGATTTCCTGACCTCATGATTTGCCCACCTCGGCCTCCCAAAGTGCTGGGATTACAGGCGTAAGCCACTGTGTCCAGCCTAACTTTGATTTTAATTAGATTTATTTGTTTTAAAGTTTTAAGCCTCTCAATGTAATAATCCCTGATAATTTGATAAATGTGAAACTTTATATCAGCATTATTTTAGTAAATCATTTGTTTTATATATGAAATATTTTTTAAAACAGTAATGCATGTCATTATTTAAGAAGTAAACTAGTTTTTATTTTTCCTGCAAAATTAACAGATTTTTGTGAAACATTTTATATGTACCCTGCTTCAAATAATAGCATAAATAAGAAAGGGTATTATAAAAGACTGCCCTTGTATTATTTTACTTGGTGTCTAGTGTTCTTAGTTATCAAATTATAATTTATTTTGCAAGCTACTCTGAATGCTGTGTCCACCAGTGGATATGATCAAACCAGTAGACAATTTCCGCAGTATGTTCTGAGTTGAAATTCTTCCCAGAGTGACTTGAATTGGAATGTTTGGTTGATTGCGGCAAGTCTGACTTGCTTTTCACCATAAATGGTACAGACATCAGTTTTCAGAAAACGGGCAATGGAAATTACAGCTAATGCATGGAATACACCAAAAGGGGTAATTGCTTCCTTCCTTCCCTCTTTAAAGTCAGTATTTCTGACATTGCTAAAGTTGCTCAAAATGCTTACTTTTCTAATTGCAACACAGAAAGTCAGTAAAAGCAGGGAAGGTATGCAACAGTGATAAAAAGGTTTGAATTGAGACAGAATAAAATGTGTGTTCACATTGGCCTATCATTTCTTAAAATAGTTTTACGTGAAATAGCAGTAGAGAGAGAATTACTTCTCAAAATTGTGTGAACTTTTCAAATTAAACTCCATTTGAGAAAAAATAGTTTACATCACTTACTGCCTCCTCTTAAGAAATGATAATCAATGATGACCATCCCTTCATTTTATATCTGCGCATACTGTACACAGTATGCACTTAGCCCTGGAAGTTTTTCTCTGATACCCTAAAGCCCTAAATTGCTCCAGGCTTTCCTTACCTTTTGTTTCTAATTTTAAACACTACCTCAGATAACCCCTTCTCTGATCACACATTTTTTTTTCTTTGACCTTAATTATTCAACAATTCCCACCTTTTCTTTCCATTAGCCTCTTTCTTCCTTTCTGATCCAGGATGGTCTACAATTTCAGTAACACTGTTCTCTCTATCATAACTCTCTTTAAGCCTTAGTTTGTTTATGAAAGCACAACCTGACATAAACTTGTGCAACAACTGTACTTTTTTCCTCTAGTCAACAAACATTTTTTTTAAACTTTCAATAACTATTTCAGATCTTCTCTATTCTCATGTTTTTTTTTTTTTAATTACTCACCTCATTTTCTATAGATGACTCTGCTTCTTCCATCCAAAAGAAAATAAAAGTCATTTGGGAATTCTCGTCTTCTCTCTGCCCAGACCAGGAACCTATCCATACCTGCAGCCAATCTTTCAACTTTGTCCCTAGTTACATACATAAGTTACATGTATACATACTCATCTCATACCAATCCCTTCTGGGTTTTGTTTCCTGTATCCCAACCCTCTCAGAAAACTTTCATTACCAATTATTTTCTCCTCTCTTCCATACCAACTGTTGCATCTCAAAAGAATCATTCCAATCAAGACTCAGACTCAGCACCACTATGGCTGAATGCAAAACCTTCAGCATCAAGCCTTGCCTTTTCTTCTCTAATATCAGCAAGTGGCACCACCAGCAAGCCAATTGAACAGAAACCCGAGTCATTCATGAAATCTCTATCTCTCTCACTCCCTGAATTTAATCTGTCCCCAAGTCTTGCTGATATTGCCTTCTAAATGTCTCCTATAAATCCACTTCTTTTCTTCTCCCCTCTTAACATCGTCATCTAGGCTGGCATCATCTGTTTCCAGAGACACTTCACAAACTTCCTAATGCATAAAGGTTGTTCTCTGATTTGCAGCTGTATTTATCTTTTCTGATTATAAATATGACCTGTCACTGCCCTGCTTAAAATGATTTGGTTGTTTCCCATAAAACACAAGAAAAAGACCACCATCCTTTCTGCAGCCCATGAGATCCTGCATCGTCTGACACCTGTGTGCTTTTACAGCCCTGTCTCATGTTCCTTGCTCCCTGTTTTCCAACCACACCAGCCTTCTGTAGTCAAGCAAAGAAATCCTGCTTCCTCATCTTTGATGGTGACATCAAGTCTCTGGACTCTGGCTTTTTTTGTACATATTCACTTGATGGCAGAATTCTGGCTTCAAAGATTGCATTCAAATGATAACGCCAGCAGAAAGAGCAGAATTATCATCTAGAAGAGTCAGTTGACTGTATGAGAGGTTAGAACACATGGGTTGTGATGTAGGATGCATCTGCCTTTGGTATTGATAGCCCATTCTGGAACAGCTAATTTTGGGGTCTTTGGGGGTTACGTTTACATTCTGCTTCTGGAGTTATATTAACTTTAAGGTGGTTGCTGGGACCCTCAAACGTAGCTGCCAGTGTTTCAGCTCCAGTGGTGAAGCCAGAATGATGAGAATTGACTATAACTTATAATGAGTCTGCAAAACTATGGCAGGATGGGGAGAGGGTACCTATACTGAACCTAGGTCTAGAATCCTATTGATTATTAAAGAGAAATGTGTACATTATTTTATTTCTCAAGCCTAGAAAGTGGATAATAGCTGTTACAAATACCTTATATCTCCATAGTCTTTTTACGTTTAGGAAACTATTTTCATCTACTACTTTGGTTGATAGCTTGCCTGATTGTTAGGGTAGGCATAACAAATATTTTTTCAGTTTCTTTTTGTATAAATGAAGAAGCTAAGAGACAGGTTCTGACTTGGCATGACACTTGGGTGTCAGAGACCAGGATGAGCAGCTCCTTGTTCTGATTTCCGTGCTTCCCCTCATGGGACTGGTATAACATTTAACACTATTCTGGTCACGGTGTGTACTATTAACATATGAGTGAAGTGTGATGCAGTGGGAAAATGACTAGCAGATGACACTGTGGAGTCAGTTTTCAGCTGCTTTTCACAGTGCCACCCTCTATTCAGCAGTTAAATCGACCTATTTTTAGTTGCATTTGGGACAAAGCCCAGAGCTGTACTTTACAGAGTCTACAAGTCTACAACCTCCTGTTGGGTGTTATTGCCCTTAGTCATCATTTGAATGTTTCTTATGTCATCTGACTCAGAAAGTCCACATTTTCATTTTCTTCTGCAGAACTGGTTTGACTAATCTTGGGTCCTATATAATGTCAAGTTATTTTTCCTTTAAGAGTTTGAAAAAACCCAGGGATGTGTATGTGCATGTGTGTGCATATATGTATCTGTGTATATATGTTTAGGTATGCACCTGTATCCATATGGGTGTGTGTGTGTATCTGTATGTGTGTGCACATATCCTGTAATTCACTTGTGATGAAATATTTCTGAATCATATTAGTGCTCACTTTCTCCATCCTCACTCTTCAGGAGGTTATATGGCAGTCAGAAACAGATACAGTGGGCAACCTCCCCCTCAAGCCCACCTCATGGGCATCAAGGAAGTCTGTGGTAGATGGGAGTGGAATAATGGTTTGTCTCCTTACTCAGGAGCCAGGCTTTTATGGGGGCTAAAACTTGTTTTTAAAGAAGAAACTCTAATATACTTGCTGGCTGTGTGATCCTAGACTAACTGACTGAAGGTCTGATTTGACCCTGACTACCCAAGCATACATCTACTCTTATATACAAATGTGTGAATAAGAGCAGGTGTATCCTTGGGTAAGGTGGAATTCCCACTATTACTGCCCTAGCATCTTCTGTTTCATCAGTTGGGCTCTAACCTAGCCTGGGAGGGAGAAGGTAGGAGAAGGTGAAAAGAAGAGGGTAATTATAATTACCCTCTAGGAAAGAGAATAAGGTAATTATAATTTTTCCAGAAGCTAGGGGCTAACACAGCCCAAGTGTGCATTCGGATATAGGACTCCAATAGCTCTCAATCCATCCCTGTCAATGTTATGTGCCTCTCTTCTATTTGGGATTCCCAGCTGGAAAACAATGCACAGTCCTATCTCTTTTTATTTTAAGAACCACTCTTTAACAGTCTAGGATTGAATTATTCAGGACAAATTTTCCTCCAGTGTATATAGCAAATAGGATGTAGATAATCGTAATCACTTTAGAAATAATCTTAATTACTGACATAAGACTAGTTATTAGTAATTTGGTATGTTTAAAATTCAAATTAGTATGAAAAGTTTTTATTCTTCTCTGTACAAATTCTGGAGCTATGAAGCTGCTCACAACGTAAATCTTTTTTCCCCCACTTTTAGAGCTATGACTGAAAACACAAAAGGTTCTTGACCTTTTCTTTCCCCATCTGCTTTCTGTCATTCAAATATCAATACATTATTTGAAATATATTTAGTCTGCTGCCACAGTACATAGGTTGAATCATATGTAACTTTTTGTGTCAACCAATTTAAATTTTACTTTAGTTGAAGAACATTTTCAAGTGCCTCATGACATCCGTTGGAATTTTCTTGGTTTGTGTGTCAGCAAAGATTTGGATTCAAGAGTTTTCCAGGGGGAAGAGGCAAAGGAGTTAAATAGTGTGGGTGCACGTTATTTTGTGGAAAGAGCTCTGAAATGGGTGTTAGAAATCTGATTTTCGGGTCAACTTCTGGTAACGCTGCCATTTGATGTTGGAGAAGTGATAGTACCTCTTTAGAAATGAGATTTGCCATCTGGAAAATTGGCAGAAGTTGCCTAGATATATTCTACCTTGCTAGTTTTCAAATCTGTGACACTATCCTGTGTTCTTTCATTGTATTGTGGAATTTCCAAATCACATTTCCGTATAATACAGTGTGATGTACAGCTGATCGAAAGTTTGCTTTAACTGTCAGTCCTGATGGTTAAATAAATATGGTACATAGTTGGCTTTGTGGACTCTTCTAGTTATTATATGCTATTTTGGTGCTGCAGTGCACCTTGAGATTACTCCATTTAGATACACTGTTTAATCCAGTGCTTCTATGAGTCATTAAAGAAAAGTTTTCATCGTATCTTTTGTTGAAAGGAGATAATTGACAGATTTCAGAAAGAAACCTGGAATTGTGGGGAGGTTACTAATTTCTAACATATAATTGATAAAGGGTAATTGTCTTTTCACATTTGTCAAACGTTTCTTCAGTAATTATTCTTTGCAGCAATAGGAAAGAAATTGTAGAGATGTCTCATTTGAGGTCACCAGAGATTTTATTTTATATCATAAAATACTGGTTCATCAACTATTTGCCTGTTGATAAAATTGCTGGCATAAGAACATTTTAGTTGGTGAGACCAGAGCCTTAAATTCTTGTTTGAAAAGCTGTTAGATAAGGAATAGTTGACTGAATAACTCTTCTTATACTCCGCAGATTCTAGATTCTGTCCATCAGAAACGTATTTTGGTGAGGGGAGCTCTGTACACACATGCAAAGATGTCAAAGCTCCATCCTAACTTTTCTGACAACATGCTTTATTCCAGGTGATATTCTGTATTTTTATTATAGGCGGTTAAAGAGAAAGCATCTTTAAAGTATTAGAAATACCAAATGATTTGAGAAGAACAGCTGTTGAAATGTCAAGGAATGTTTGTGTAGTGGAAGCAAAAGTGTGGAATATTTTTCTTCTGTTTAATCTGTTGATCCAAATAAATTCATCTTTGGAAACTATCCAGTGCCTGTGCATAACAGGAACTCAGTAAGTGATTAACAAGTGAAAATAAGGCCGCGTTTCTCAGTGCACAGCTCAGCAGGTAGGTAGTGCATTGTGTAAAACTTGCTGCACTGCGTAAGTGTGAACCCTGGCTCTCTAACTACTTGCCAGCTAACCGTTATCTCTCTGAGCTTTTGAGCACTCATCTGAAAATGGGGGCAATGTAAGATCCACATCATAAGGCTGTTATAGGCATTAAATTAGATAATGTAGTATTAATAAAATGATAAAAATTTCTAATGAAAAGTAAATAATGAATACCTTTATTTGTGTCTTGTAACATTTTGGAGGTATGAAAAGTAAAAGATTTCCCATGGCATACTTATCAAATCACAGTTTGAAGTTTATAGACCTTAGAAATTTGCCAGATATTCTTTACATGGGACTTTTGCAGTTCCATGAGAGTTTCTGGTTTTATCCAGTGTCTACTCGAATGACAGACTCTAACGTACTGTTCGTGGATCAGTTTTCCTAAAGTGGGTTTAGTTCTGGCCTTGAAAAGGGAATGACAAAAATCAGTAAGAAGTAACCATAAGAAGGTAACCAATGCCTGACTTTATTTTCTTTCTTATTGAACAAGTTATCCCTCCTACACTACAGATACTGTAAGTAACTTTATAGTTAAAGTCAAAGTACTTCTTGTGTAGGGTCTCAATGTATCTAATGTTACCTGTGTCTAAAGCAGTTTAAGAAGGCCATACGTGAATGATTTGACCATCTTATTTATATAATCGATTTAGAGTGGCAGAGTTGTAACAGAAAAAAATACTCAAAATCAAAAGTCCTTGTTTAATATCAGACTTCACTCCTTAACTGGCCACAGTATCTTCATCCACTAAATCAAAATAATGTACCTATGTCATAGACCCTATAGTTTTAATGTGCCCATGCCACATTTGTATAGGGTGAGAAAGATTTTGATGGAGAGAAGATGGAATTAGTTATTGGAGTCTTTTTACATGTTTTAAGAGTCAACATTTTTATACAAGAGGAATCAAGTCATGTAAATGAGAACCATTTTCAAATGATTATACTTGATGAAAAGTCTTATGTGGAATACCATTATAGATATGTGTGCATATATGCTTATCTTGTTTACTTTTAAACATCACTTGAGAATTAAACATATTTATTTCTGTAAAATTGAAAAGCAATTTCTAACAGTTATTTTTCCCAATAAATAGGGCATTTATTTAAAAGATCTGATATTTACCAGTCACTGCTATTTGGTTCTCTACAAACCCTCCTAATTATCTGTAAAAGCCAAATGTGATCCGAGCTTTCCTGGCAAAAGGATATTGACTTTCATTAAGACTGAATTGCAGTACAGACCTTAAAGCCTTTATCTGCATCTCATTAATTGGCATGTGATTTGGGAGAGTGGCTATTAATTATACAGAGGACAGTCAGTGAATAGAAAGGATCATTCAAAGGCAAACCATGCTTAAACCTGACCGTGTCCACAGGCATTATATACTTCATCTGGCAGTCATTAATTTTCCTAAGTGTTTGGAATCAGCCATAGTAAGGGATTTTAAAGGGCACATCTAGAAATAACATTAATGTCTAGATTTTTACAATTTAGTTTACTGCTAAGTCATTTTTATTTAACTTGCATGAATTTTTGGTTGAAGTGGCAATAGGAGAATATACATAACAGGAGAAGCTACAGATCCATTCTTAGGAATAAAATCTCTCTTCCCCTGACAATAAACTATGATAGTGTACTCTTCAAAAAATCCGCTACAAGTTAAAATAAAGATACAAGAAGAGACAATCTTCACATCTATCATTAAGATGTCTGCAAGTAGATTGTCCCTTGTTAGATATATGCTGTTGGGGAATCTAAATTATTCTTTCAATTCCATTAGAGTGATATTATATCATATACTTTGATAAATCCACACATAAGAATAGCTCAAAATAAACTTGTAATAAACTCCATGTAAACTCCCTATTTTCCATTTTATCTGTGTAGCTAACATTTTTGAAATTTGACCATATATTTTCAAGTTGTCTCTCTTTATGGACAAACACTTACATCCATCTAATTGTTGCATTGAAAAATCTTGATCATTTTCAATATTAAATTTATTTTTATTAGTGCAATTCAGCAAACATATATTGAATATTGAGGCAAAATGCATTGTTCTACCTTAAACCATTGAGATGCGAAGGTTGAAACTTGGTACTCTAACATTTAGCTTTAGAGAAACAGAGTAGAGGATTTTGATTCCACTGATGATGTGAACAGCGTTTAGTCATCTTATCTGACTGGTTTCTCACTAGTTCCTTATGAACTGTGCTGAAACTGGAAAGGACAGGTATTTCTCACACTTTAATGGGTCAGAAGCAAATGGGAACCAACAGTTTTGAATGTAGGTTTTTATTAAATGGTAAGCATACTGTTACAAGATCTCCCAACAAATATGCCAATGTGTGTTCAAAACACTTTTCTTCTTAAGATTACCCAGGCTCTGAAAGGCAGTGTTTCCCAAAGTGGAGACCACCAGTAGTCCACCTGCATCTGAAATATGTGGGGGTATTTGTTAATGCAGATTTCTTGGCTCCACTCCACAGAGTTAACTGAGTCAGAATCTATAGACCTGAAGACTGGGAATCTGCATGGGATATGTTCCTTGGGGGAATTCTTAATCACTGACTCATTTTCTGATGTTTTAGCCAGAATGGTTAATTTATGTGAAAAATGCTTATGATTAATGGATATCACATTATAGTTAAGTCAGTGTTATGTGTTCGTATGTATTTTACAGCATTACTGGATCTTTCACAAGAAATATTTGTGGGTAAATGGAAGTAAATTGATGCTGGTACAACAGATCCTTTCCTATTTTCCTATAAAATGATACTTCAAAAAATCTAATTTGCACCTAGATGCACACACATGAAGTTAAGAGGTGACATAGCTAGGCTTAAATAAGTTGGTACAAGTTTGAGACCAGATTTCTGGAAGCAATGCATATTCCAATATACTTAAAGTAGTTGATATCACTTCCATTATCAACGTAATGATTTACTCATTAATGTTTAATATTAAGCATTACTTAATGTAATTAAATGGATCATGTTTTATGATACATATTTTCTTCAACTAAGCATTAGCTAATTAAGTAATTTAGTGTACTAATTGCATGCTAAAGAGATTTTCTTGCTTTTTACAGACAATTAATTCGAAATACTGCATGAATATCAGTTATTTGCTTCTGACTTAGGTCAAGCCTAAAAGGAAACTCTTTTCATAAAGAATTTAACTTCATTCTTTTTACACAAAAGATATGTAATTTCAAAGCATATGTAAATGGTTTTCCAAGATTCTTTGAAAAAATGGGTAGAAAAATACTTTTCTCCCAGATCTTAAATACATTTATCTTTTATTCAGTGGTGGAATCATTTTGGCAAGGTTGTCTTAAGTGCCATTTCTACAATAATTGAAGGATATTTAGAAATAGAAGCTTGAGAAAAATATTCACTTTAATTAATGCATTTAGGCAGATTCTTTCTGTTGTATCAAAAAGAAAATGATGAACTTTTTAACCAAAATACTAGTGAAGCATTATGAACATATTTCTTTGTTGAATAAATAAAATGAACTCTGCAATTCTTTCAATTTCTCCAAAATTCCAGGCTATTTCCTGAACTATCTTCTTGCCCATGTGCTTTCCCTGCTTATAAAAGGTTTCCCAAAATGCAAAGCTGCCTCTTTCCCATTCTTTAGGTCCCCACTTGAAGGAGATCCTCTCAGATCAGCCTTGCCTTACTACCACATTTAATGTAGATCTCCACTTCAGCCTTTTGTTTGCCTGTTACTTAAGACTTATTGTAATGTTTTATTTGTCTGTTTACTGATTTATTTTTTGTTTCCCACTGGGCTGTAAGCAACTTGAGATCAAAAGAAATGTTTGTCTTATAAACATTTGCATCACCAGAGCCTAGCAGAATGCCTGGCACATAATAGGTACTCAACATCTTTATTTGTTTGACTTTAGGGATAGATGGATGGATGGATGGATGGGTGGATGGATGGATAGATGGGTGGGCAAACAGAAGGATGTACAGAGGAGCAGATAGATTAGATAGTTAGATAGATAGCTAGATGATAGATAGATAGATAGACAGACAGACAGACAGAAGTGCTTTTGAGTTGACAATGTTTACACAGAGAGATCTTAAATGATGTGCTAGCATTGAATAGTGCTTACATTTGATCAGTGGTAAGGAACAGATAAAAGTGTAATTTTATATTTATCTAAATCGTTTAAATGGAATAATCAGGCTAGAGAATTCAGTTGTTTTTCTGAAATGCTGTACTTTACTTACATTGTTGTGTTTAACTTGATTGATACTGTAGATGCAATTTTCTTTGTATAACTGCATAATTTTTCTCATAAAGAAGACATGACTTGTGGGTAAATTTGATTAATAATGCTACCAGCTACTCTAGGCTATAAAACTGTGCTACCAGAAGCCATGCTGTGATTTGAACTTGGTAAGTGTCCAAACCTGATGATATATTGGAAAACATTGGGGAAAAATGAGTTACTGTTTATAACTCCAAATTATTATAGTTAAATATCAATGTAAATGCCACTACTATGCTAGATAAATATAAGGTTATAGCAGGTCTTTTTCATAAAGCAAGAATATTAAGGCTTATTATAGTATGTATCTATAAATGTATGCTTAGCACATTCCTTGGTGTTCTATTTTAAAATATGTGAAAATATTTAGAAGAAAATAGAATATTTGGAATTCAAAGGACATGTACTGAACAGGACCAGGAGGTTGAACGTGACAAGTTTTCAGGATTATTCTGTTATCTCAATTATAATAAGATGGAAGTAACTCTGCATGTATTTTAACTTTAAAAATAATGTAGGGCATATGCACTTTAGATTTGTTATAATTTTATAGTAATAGATAATAGATATTCTATACATTAATTAGTCAAAATATAGTAAGTTATTTTAAGACAGATGCTATTTTAAAGATATGAGGTTGGTTTCTAATTTTATTTTCATTCACTAATTTTATTAAAATAATGAAATAATTTAATCTTTATTTAGTTATGTAATTCTTCAATCACTGGCTAATAAAAGACCAACATCAGAATACTGTGTACTGTAAATTGAATTGCTTCATATATTTTATTACCAGGTGCTAAGGTAGGCAAGTTTTTAAAATTTCTGTCTTCACAGCAGCTCTGTAAATTAATATCATTACCTCTATTTTACAAATGAGAAAATTGTGACTTAGGGAAATGTCTAATGCTATACTATTAAAAAGTTTCAGGGTCAAGTTTATCTGCTTTCACACCCCTAATTTATTATGGTATATCACATTGCTTGTAAGAAATAACTTCAGCTATTTAAAATAATATTCATGACATTATTAATGAGGGCTATATTTTTGTTTAGCCAATTAACAAGCATTTATAGGGAGTGACCAGGCACTGAACTGATGAGGACTAGAGATAGTCTAAAATTAGACATGAGACTTGTCTCCAAGGACCTTACTGTTGTAAAGTGAAATCGTTGCTGGTGGCTGTAAATTTCTCCACATGCTTGGTTGGATTCTACTGGGAATTCAGCTTTGCTGTTTTACACATCTCTTCATCTCTAGTTAATTCAAAAGTGTGAAAGAGCTACTTTCCCTAGAGCAATTCTCACTGTGCCTTATTTAACCAACAATGCACTAAATCATTCTACCAAGAGGTAGACTTTCCCTTATGAATCAGATTAGAGTTTTGACTGAATTCAGATAGGTAACTTGAACAAAAAGAACTTCAATATTACTTGTTATTTACAGATTACGTCAAAATCATTTAGAATGATTTAAAAATTATGACATAACCAGTCCCTAAGTTTTAAAACATTATAAATTATCTCTAGATATTCCACTCTGAAACCTCAAATCCGAAAGGCCAGTTAGCTACCTCCTTATTCCCCAAATTTACCCTAGTGGTTTTTGAGAATATCCTTTGCTGTAGGGTTATCTATGCTTGAAATGTTTTTTGCTGTTCTGGCAGATCTTACTCATTTCATATATCACTCAAGTTAACTTCTTTGGCAAAGGCATTCTTAACTGTTCCCCTCCCTATTAGTCATCCCTCAGCAGAACTCTTTTGGCCCACATTGTTTCACAGTTCTTTGTTCCCTCCCTGACCCTTTGTATGGTCATACATCTTTGTCTTCAGTGTGTGACTATATTTTCAAATAGATTGTAAGCATCTGATGATCAGGGTTCATATCATATATTCATTTTTGTGTTCTTGTGACACCCGGCTGGGGCTAAGACACAACTGGCATTTAATACCTGAATGTTCAATTTATAAACCCAATTACTAGGTAAGAGCTTGTAATTTCTAGGCATGATTAGCTATAGTTATTTAACCTTTTTCAAGTCAAGATCTCATTAGACTAAAACTAATTCATCAGCATTGAGTATTTCAGTAGTGCACTTTTGAGAGTAAGGAGAAATTCCAAGCAGAAATGCCTGCTTGCTACCATCCTCAATCATATGCGACAGAGGGCCGAAGGATATAGAAAGTTTAGTTGTAAAGAATCTGCAGTGATAGAATTTGCACTCAAACTTGGTGTGACACTTGAATTTGAACACAAAAACTTGAGACCATTTAAAGCAAATTCTCATGATGAAATTCATTAAAAGCTTAATTGAACATAAAATGTGCCTATAACATCATCACTGTAAACATGTGGACTGTCATACTGTTCTTTTTAGCCTAATTATCTTTCTGACAGTGTCATCATGTGTTTTGTTTTTGTTTTGCCTTTAACGGATAATAAAACTTAAATGTGTCTTAATTTCCCTTAATAACCCATTATCAGGGTGCCATCTGTAAACTGCTATAAATATATTTTCATCTTTTTCCAGTCCACATCTGAGTAACAAAATCCACATATAGTTTTTATACCATGAAGTAATGCTTTCTTTTATTTAACCCAATACTTAGCTTTAGGAATTGCCAGTAGATCTAAGTGGTAGGTGTTAGGTGGGGGAATTCGTCCTCAGTGTCAGAGGTGAATAGTCCTCTAATCGGTGTACCTCTGATCTCACTTTCCATTTGGTGTGACCTTAAACCACCCATTGCCCAATAGAGTGGACTCAACTAAAATTCCTTCACTAGATCTTTTCCCAGAAGAGAGGGGTATGCCTATGTTTGTGTGTTTGTTTTCTTTATATTTAGCATTTTGGTACATGCTCACTTTGAAAAAATAACAAAAAATATTTTTTTCACTTAAATTAAGAACTTAGTAAGTTATAGCCATACCAAGACCAGAACATACTAGAAAATCCTGGTGTCTAAGTAGACCTTAGAGTTGCAGAAAGATAAAAGATGAAAAATCATGAGAGAGAAGGGGATGACTCGAAGACCCCTAACTGTTGTTCCTAGTATGATTCCCTTCCTGCTTTCTGTTTGTTTTATTCCAGGATGTGGTTATGCAAGCCCAGCTTAGTCTTCTCAGTCACATATAGATATATGTGTGTATATGTGATATATATATATATATATATATATATATATATATATATATGTATGTATATACATTCTGTTATTTTTGTACAATCTAAAATATTTGATGTTAGTAGCCTTTTTTCCCTAAGTAAAAGTCTTAATGTTTGTTTTAGGGACTCTCATCCAAGAAATCTACATCATTAAAACAGCTACTGGCCTCATCTCTGCAGTGTGTGTGTGTGTGTGTGTGTGTGGTCTGTGTGTGTCTTGATGAATATGGGAAAACCCTCTGCAATTGAACCCTTACAGTTAACTCCCCCACACCCACCCTCCTAGTCATAACAGCTTTCAAAACCAGGCCTATAATAGGCAAGAAATGAGTGGGGAAACTATCTCTGTTTCTTCTCAAATGTCCAGTTCTGACACATTGCCATCTTGAGTGCTGTCTTTTGTTAGTTGCCTGTGTCTTAGTTTTGTGCCTTGCATCCTCTCATGGCTGTCATCTGTTTCATAGGCCCATCTTGCATCCTCTGCTCTTTTCTCCCATGCACTGCCCTGTACCTTCTTACTTTATCTTTAGCCCACTGATTGAGTCTTGTGATGAGTCAATCATGCTTTTTCATCTCATGATGAGTCTTATGCCTGTGTTGCTCTCGCATCGTGATTGTAACTCTCTCACATGATGCTCCTGCTCCTCTACCTCCTCAATAAGTCTTTCATTAAATTGCTGTCTTGCGAGTTATCTTTTAGCTATGGCATTTATGAAACCTTTGTGTTATAGATTCTGTCTACACTGATCATGCATTGTCAGGAATGTAGTCCTATCAGCCATGATTGTTGAATCACATTGTATTATTCAGTGCAAGATCATATGCCTTTTAAAAAGAACTTATTCCAATTTTATTTCTTCTAATTTAATTATACTTTTTATGAAGAATTTCAGAGAATCTAGAATTCTATCCATAGTCCTAACTTAGCTACCTCTAACTACATATCCAAATAAACTGAGAAAATGTTGCCTGTTTTTATGTGTCTGAATTACATTCCTGCATGACTATTTTATGCATACGAAGTTCTTTATTCAGATTCTAATGGATATAAAATGTTTCTTTTTGAATTGTTGCCATTTTTAAAGATAAGTGCAATTTAGTTTCTTCAGAATTTCAAAGTGATTATATACATATTTTCTCTCCCTAATACCCCCCACTATTAAGTATGATTTGTTACAAATTTGCAGTAGTCTATATTGTCATTTTGTGAAATATCCTTTCCTCAATTTTTACAGGCATTGCCTTGGTGAAAGGCCTCATTACCTCTCCTAGAGGAATGATGAGCTGCCTCCTCACAGTCCATCCTTTCTCCAAGTGATCGTTTCCACAGTAATCTTCTAAAAAAATGTATCATTTTGGATAAGTCACTTTTAGTCTTAACAGTCCTTCAGTGTCTTGACAAAACCCAGACTCCGTAGCAACATCTGCCCCTGCTTACTTTCTCAGTAGAAATTATCCTACTGTTTATAAACCTCAAACTACTTGTATTTTCTCCTAGAATGACACACTATTTCACAACCTCATGATTTTTCATAAGATGGCTCCTAGATCTGCAATGCTCTGATTCTATTTGTCAGTCTCCTATCTCCTCTGCATTCTTAATAGATTGACCACCTCTGAACTTTCTATATTTGTAAAAATAGCTTATTAGCCCATATAACTGAATATGAAATTCAGAATTTCATCAGGTCTATTCTGGAGCAATGGGATTTCCTGGCACATAGCTTACTTCTAATAGCCTTTAATTGGAAGGGATGCCTTTGAGCTAGTAAGGCCCTTTATACTGATCTGGTTACATTCCTGCCTGGTCCTCCTGGTGAATCATGTAAAAGGGATGGAATGTGCCAGTCTGGCTGTGCAGATTATCACCATAGAAAGGATAACTCAACTGACCTTTATGTGGACTTACTCTGACTTGGTGATACTGTGACCTTTAATATGAGTTAGACCAGTCAGAAGAATAATAATTCCAGCTGGAATATAGAAAATGTGTTTATACTCTCCCCTACCTGCCTGTGCCCTTGCTAGTTTCTCTTGCTAATCTTTGAAGGAGGATCATAAAACACTAGAATTCTTTAAATGGTCTCTGCTAAAAACAAAAATTACCATGATAGAGAATGAAAAGCAAAGACCCCTATGTACTTATAGTTCCTCAAGTCTGTCAAGTGTGGTTGGGTTGCTGGTGCTCTTCACAATTCTAGAGGAACTTTATGGCATAGTTGTAAGGCCTGATGCAGAGAATGAGATTCAGGAGCAGAAAGTTGAGCACAGGTTTCCTTTACTGAATGTCAAGGTAGCCAGCACAGCGCACTGGAAAATGTCACAGCTCATTTTACAGATTTCAGGACACCGTAGTGTTTTTGTTTTTTATCTGTAGAAAGGATCCAAATTGATATTTTATACTGGAATATAAATTTTCTGTGTAAGATATAGTGTAGAGAAATAATGTTAATCATGAAATTTAAAATCTACTAAGACTATTAGTTTTGTTATCTCTGATACAATTATAGTAGCATCTACTCAGAACTTTAGTTTTCAAACTATATGTAATTATTATTTTACAATGATTACTTTACAATTTATGATATGACAAGATGACTTATCTTTGACCTTCAATTTCTAAAGGAAGTAGCAAGTTGAAGAACACAAAGCATTGATTGAAAGATGACTATCATGATTTTTAATGTTAACACAATATTTTAATACAGTAATGAATTATTACTTTATATGTAACAAAAGTATCTCTTTGGAAATTTGACCAAGATGATCAAATATAAAACTCAAATAGAAAGCGCTTTATCTAATGTGATTATTTGATTTTTTTTTACATTTTTGGCATATATTACACTATGTAATTCTGTGGGTATTTGAATAGTATTTGGTGTGTTCCATGTATGTAGGATAGTGAGGAATCAAGGTAATTGAGAAATTAGTTTTAAGCCATCTTTCTATGGAATTTCTGTTTGGTTATGATGATGGTGACAATGATGGCATCATAGTTATGTATGAAATTTGAACTCATTATGGACAAGTCAGTCTTCTAAGTATTTTGTATAGGGTTGTTGCATGGATAAAATGAGGTAGTTTATGTGTTAGGAGTCATCATTTTTCTTTTTATATGGGCAAGGAGACTGATGCATGGAGAGTTGAAGTAACTTGCACAGGTCAGTAGGTGGTTGTGTTCAGAGTTTCATCCTAGCTGGTCTGACCATATTCTGTGTCCCGTGTGTTACAAAAAAAAAAAAAAAAAAAAAAAGATAAAATCAGTCTAATTCAATAAGATCAGCTGTTTTGCTTTCACTCTTCTTGATACAATAGTTGGTTTGAAAATGTCTGCATCCTTAGATCCCCACACCCACAAATGTGAAAGATGAGCAGTGAAGTTCTCACAAAGAAGAAAGATGTGGTCAATTAGAAACTAGAATCAGTCTTTGATGAACTGGAAGCTGTCCTGATAGGCAGAAACTTCCTGAGGAATCCTAGAACTTAGCCTCAAAGACTATCCATGGCAGTTTAAAAAGCTGAATGAACTAAACCTGAATCCAAAGCAGAGCACTAAGTTAAAAAGAAACCAGTTAGTACATAGTGATTGGCCCTCCATAACCAATCCCACCTTGGTTTCATAGATAATATCCCAGTAAATGTGCACAGATATTTGCTGTAACGGAGTGTCCACCTAAAGATACAGTGAATTGTCTTAGGACACTAGAATAAAATGTTATAAAAAGGGATAATTGAATGAAGGATATCTAGACACCTTTCCTTCTCTGGAATTTGCATTCCTTTAGGAGTATTTAATATAGAACTTCCTGATTGGAGAACTTATATATACCTAAAAGCTCTTTATACCTAATATGATATATTTTTTAATGGTGGGATTTTTGGTTGTGTATGTAATGGTTTATGAAGAAAATATAGTAGCAGTCGATTTTTAGGCACTGGCTACTCTGGCATTTTTACTTATGAAGAAGAAAACTCTAGTAATCCAAAAAACATTTGTTAAAAAGAGAGTTAAATAAAGCACATTGTTTTTCTTATGACAGCCTCTGCCTCGGGGTGGTTCACTTGAGCAGTTCATAAAATACGTCTAATAATTTGCTGTTTGTTAAGACAAAGCAACTCTCTTGTTTATTACATAGATATAGAGAAGATATATATAAGATATTACTATATATAAGATGTTCATTTCTTTTTAGTTTTGCTTTATGTCAATACTAGTCTAAAATTTTCATTTAGTCGAATTGCTACTATGCAAGGCACTTCCTGCTAGATGTCTTACATTTTACACCTCTAATCTGCAAAATAACTTCTTAAGGTAGAAATTATTAACCCTGCTTTGCTTAGAAGAAAGTCATATCTCAGATAGTTTTGGGTAGAGGGATGGTTTCCAAAGGTCCAAGCAGCATCATAGCAGTCCAAACCTGAATCTCTTTGCCCTAAGGGTCACACAGTATTTGTTACATCACACTGGCTCCCAAGGACAAAATGAATCCAACGATAAGTATTTCAAGGATAGGTATATTTTCAACTACTGATTAGCAGCAAAATTATAAAGTATATAAGCAGTCCTGTAAGGACAGTACTTTATTTGGGAACAGATTACTTGGGACTATCTGTGCCCTTGTGAATCCTTGAAACTCACCACTGTGGCAGCTCAAAACAAAGCAGTGCTGTGTGCACATGATATGTTTGCATTATGTAAGTTGAATGTACATTTGTCTAATGTCACCCAAAGATAGCTTATCTGTAAGATGGTTTTTAAGATATTAAGAAAAATATGCTCATGATTCATTAAAATATACTTTAAAAGAATGCAATGAGCATAGCATTTAACCAGGTATCCCATTTCAATGGTAATTATTTCCTTACAATAAATTAAATAGTCTTTTACTTTAGGGGAAAATAAAAGAGTGAAAAATATCAAATTTTGTCATGACCATAAAGCTATGAAAAGATTAATGGTACTACAGTTTTGATTTAAAGTAAATCTTTGAACCAAACATGTAGGGAAATAATATCATTTTTCTGGTTTTGACTGGCTCAGTATGACCATTGTAAATATAAGAAGTAAAAAAAACAAAACTAATAGCTTATTTCAGAACAACAACAACAAAAAAAACCATAGTTGGATTTCTGAGTGGAGATTTTAACAAAGCAGGACTGAAAGAAATTGATCTAAAACTTTCTTTCACCAGATGCCATCAGCAGTTTCTCTTTGTCAGTCTCTGTTGTGCTTCTTTTTCACAATCTTCTGCCTTTCTAGAAAGTAAATGTGTTAATTACTTATACAAGAGTTTACAATGCTGTGAATTAAATGTTAACATCATTTATTTTTAGGTATTCCTTTAGTTCTGAGCTTAAGAGTACTAATTATTTTGTTGGCATTTTGGCTATATTTTGCTTTGAAGAAAAGATGGTCACAATTTGCTTCCAATGAAATTTATAAAGTAATGTTTATGGTATGTCTTTGATTTCAAAACAGTTTTAACTTATAATAATATCTAATATAAATGATTCATTTTAGTCATATCTAAGTTATTTAATATCCAGTATTTTGCCAATACAAATTATGCTAATGAGTTTTTAATAGCTTCATTCATATTTTTCCTTAAGTTGGAGATGTACAAATATGTACACATGAACACTTTAAAAGATGTAAAGATACAGCTGTTTTGAATACTCTTATAATTAATGTGCAATTTAACAGAACTTTGAACACCTGCTGCATGTTAGGCACTATACTCCTTCCTGTGGGGATACAAAGATGAATTATAAACAGTTCTTGAGATCAAGGACTTACCAATATATCGTATGTATTTTACATACAAATCATAATGAAGATAAGCCCATAATGTTGATGGACTGTGTCAATAACAAATGAGTATTTGGCCTTTTCTTTAATAATTTTTATAAATTTTCTACAGGAAATATATATTATCCCAGTTTATCTAAATATATAAAAGTATTTTAATCTGCCCAAAAAAGAAAACATAAGTATATTTGATAATTCATTTTTCTAGATCTTCCCAACTAAAACTGTAATTATTTATTTATACAAAATAATTAAGAATCCTAAACTATGAGGTCAGAAAAATGTCCATTAGCATTATACTGTCATTAGAAAAACTGGCACTAATTTCTCAGTAAGCAGTGTAATTCAGAAATTAATCTAATGAAGAAAATGTTATATTAAAAAGTTAAAATTCGAAGTGAGGTTTAAAAAACTGGCAAGATTTAAATATGGTTTTTTATATGCCAAATATTCATTCATTGTATGATATCATGAAGTATTTAAACTTTTCAACTCATAACAAGTGAGCAATCATAATTAGAGATTCTGGACTTTTTTTTTAAGACTGTATTTAGAGCAGTTTTTTTCTTCATAGCAGAATTGAGAGGAAGGTACAGAGATTTTCCATCTATCCCCTACCTCTACACGAGCATAGCTGCCCCATTATCAACGTCTCTTACCAAAAGGTACATTTGTTACAATTGATGAGCCCAAAAGGACACTTATAATTATGCAAATTCTATATTTACCTTAGGGTTCACTCTCAATGTTGTACATTGTATGGGTCTGGTCAAATGTATAATGACATATATTCATCATTATTATACTTTACAGAGTACATTCTAAATATCCTCTGCATTTGAACTATTCATTCTCTATCTCTCATTCCCTGGTAACCACTTATCTTTTTACTGTTTCCATAGTTTCGCTTTTTCCAGAATGTTACATAGTTGGAGCCATAAAGTATATAACCTTTTTAGATTGGTTTCATTCACTTAATAGTGTGCATTTAAGATTCTCTTATGTCTTTTCATAGCTTGATAACTCATTTCTCTTTAATGACAGATAATATTTCATTTCCCTGATATATACCTCACTTTATCAGTTCACCTAATGAAAGACATCTTGATTGCTTCTAAGTTTTGGAAATTATGAATAAAGCTGCCATAATCATCATCGTGTAGGCTTTATATGGATAAACATTTTCAACTCCATAGGGTCAATACTCCAAAGTGTGATTACTGCATTGTATGGTAAAAGTATGTTTAGCTTTGTGAAAAATCACCGAACTGTCTTCTTAAGTGGTTGTACCATTTTGCACTCATACCAGCAATGAATGGAAGTTCACTTTGCACCACATACTTGCAAAATTTCGTGTTATCAGTGATCTGGATTTTGGTATGTAGTAGTATCTCATTCTTGTTTAAATTTGTATTTCCCTACTGACATGTAATTTGGGGCATCTTTTCACATTTCACATTTCATTCACATTCATTTCATATTTTCAGGTGCTTATTTGCCATCCATTTTCTTTAGCAAAGTGTCTGTTAAGGTCTTTGACCCATTTTTGAATCAGGTTGTTCGTGTTCTTATTGTTGGGTCTTAAGTGTTCTTTGTATATTTTGGGTAACAGTTCTTTATCAAATGTGTCCTTTTCACATATTTTCTCCCAGTATAGGGCTTGTCATCTCATTTTCTTAATATTGCCTTTCACAGAGCATAAATTTTTAAATTTATCAAAGGTTGGCTTATCAATGATTTCTTTTACTGATTGTTCCTCTAGTGTATCTAAAAAGTAATCACCATACCCAAGGTCATCTAGATTTTCTCTTATGTTACCATTTAGGAGTTTTGGAGTTTTGTGTTTTACATTGAATTCTAGGATTCATATTGAGTTAATTTTGTGAAGAGAATTAAGGTCTGTGTCTAGATCCATGTTTTTGTATGTGGATGTCTAGTTTTCTAGTACCATTTGTTGAAAACACAATGTTTGCTACATTGTATTGCCTTTGTTCCTTAGACAAAGATCGGTTAACTATATTTATGTGCACTTATTTCTGGGCTTTATTTCGTGTTTCGTTGATCTATAATATTTGTCTATTCTGCTGCCAGTACCACACTGTCTTGATTACCGTAGTTTTATATTAAATTATTTTATTATATTATATTCTGCACCCTCACTATAATCAGTTACTATTTCCAGGAGTTTTTTCAGTATTTTTGGATTTTTTTTACAGATGATCGTATCATCTACAAATAAGGACATTTTTATTTCTTCCAAATCTACATACTTTATTACTATTATTTATTTTTATTTTTGGAAACAGAGTCTCACTTGAACACCCAGGCTGGAGTGCAGAGGCACAATCATAGTTCACTGTACCCTTGGAATCCTAGGCTCAAGGAATCCTCCCACCTCAGCCTTTTGAGTAGCTGGAATTACAGGTGCATGCCGCCACGCCTGGCCCAATCTGTACTGTATTATAAAATATACAATTGTATTGTATATTTTATAAAATAATAAAATATTATTTTATTTTCTTACCCTATTGTGTTAACAGAGACTTCCAGTATGATACTGAAAAGCAGTGGAGTGAGGGGACATCCTTGTTCCTGATCTAAATGGGAAAGCTTTGAGATTCTCATCACTATGTGTGATGCTAGATGTAAGGTTTTTGTAGGTATTCTTTATCAAGTAGAGTAAGTTGCCCTCTTTTCCTAGTTTACTGAGAATTTTTATCATGAATGTTAGATTTTGTCAAATGCTTTTTCTGAATTTATTAATATAATCATGTGATTGTTCTTCTTTAACCTTTTGATGTACTTGATTACACGAATTGATTTTTTTAATGTTGAACCAGTCTTGCATACCTAAAACAGATATGAATTTGTTGTGGTATATAATTCTTTTTATACATTGTTGGCTTTGATTTGCTGGCTTGCCTTTTAATAGGATTTGAGTACCATGCATATTTTTTACTTTGGTAACATGTTTGACACTTGCTGTTAGGTTCTTTACAATAAATACACTATTCATCTATTCATTTATGTGATAGAAATTCACTCTTCACTGATTCTTGTCCCCACATCTTTCTATATATAACTATATTCTTCCAATGCAAAAAAAAAATCAATGAACTCTAAAATAGATGCCTTGTTTTTTTTATAATTACAAAGTTGTTTTTAACATAGGAGAAATATTCATTTCCATTATCCATCTATTTTATGTACATTTGAAGACAATTATTTACTCACTTTTCCTTTTTTGTGAAAGTGGAATAATATTATAAGAGCAGTTAAAAAATTTGATCAAAATTTGTATCTTGAATTGTTAGTCAGCCTGTAATTTTCTTTTGTACAATTCAGAAATATATTTTTTAAGAGCAGTTACTATATTTAATACCATAGCTTTCACTCAGGTTTCCTAATATGTTTTAATAGCCTCATCAAACACAAATGTAAATGAAACATTCCATTTCAAGGCTTTAAAATTTATATTCATTTAATTAAAGAAAGTACAAAAGGCAGTACTCATAGCAAGTTATATAAACACTAATAGAGATAAAATTGAATAGAAGTATATTATTTTAGCTTTTGATTAAAAGTGAAGATTATTTCACCTGTTAATTATGTTTTACCATCTGATAGAAAGGGAGAGTGATAGCTACTTAGCAGAGTAGATTTAGGAATTACATAAGCCAATGTAGATAAAAGGCTTAGTCATACCTTGCACACAATAAATGCTCAATATATGATGGTGTTTATTTATAGTTAATGTTCATGATAATTTTCTGCTTTGGATTTAATTTTGTTTTTAATAATTAAGCTAACCAGTTTGTAACTTTCCATGTTGTAGTGAAGCATAATGCTTGTTTTCAAACAAAAATTGAACTTCTTAGGTATACTTTGAAAAACACTGTATGACATATCTGCTGTTAAAAATTATAGTATAATAGACGTTTTTTGTGTATTTTAACTTGTGTCTTTGTTTCATCTCTCTTCTCTTCATTTATCAATCCAATGTTTCATCTCTCTTCTCTTCATTTATCAATCCAATAACTGTTTCTAGAATAGAAAGATTAAATCTCTAGACTTTCAATGTCTTGTTCAGGTCTCTTTTAGTACTGTGGCAATGGTAATTCTTTTATATTTACACTCACAGAGACAGTATGATTAGATCTGCATTATTTTTTGCATGGTTTTATTCTTCACCCTCCTACATCCGTATTTCTCAGCATTCCTTATGGTATAATTAATGTAATACATTACTTATGAAATAAGTTTATAATTTGTTCTATTTTTAGAAGCATTCTTTTTTCTACTATGTACACTTGGATTAAGCTTAAATATTCTTTGATCTCTGAAGAAAGTGAAGAAAGATCCTCCTTTTCATTCTTCTCTAATGTGGGCCATAAGTGATTTAGTTTAACACATATTTATGGAGCACCAACTACATGCCAAGAGATAGGGTAGATGCTGATGACAGAACTATGAAAACTGCCTTTAGGATGCTCAGGTACATACAAACTCGTTTCAGTGTAGTTTATTAAGTGTTAAGATCAATGTATGCATAAAATGTGAGGGGAATAGGGTGTCATGGAACCATTTAATCTAGCTTCCAGGAAATGAATTCAGACCAAACAACTCTTTTTAAGATAGAATGGTATTTATATGTGGAATTATCTCTGTAGTCATCAGTAAAGATTCACTTGTGATCACAGTAATTCTCTGAAGATTGAACAAATCATCCTAATGTATTTTAGCAAAAAATTTTAAATGTAGTAAACAAGGAGTGTTATTTGATGATTAACTAGAAATTACACCAAAAACTTCATATATTTTCATTTTACAACTTTTAGGTTCAAGAGATAGATGTACAAGTTTGTTACATGGGTAAATTGTGTGATGCAGGGGTTTGGTATATAGATAATTTCATCACCCAGGTAATAAGCAGAGTACTCAATAGGTAGTTTTTCAGTCCTTACCCTCCTCCCAACCTCTACCCTCAAGTAGGCATCAATTTCTGTTTTTCCTTTCTTTGTGTCCATGTGTATTCAACATTTAGCTCACACTTTTAAGTTAAAACATGTGGTATTTGGTTTTCTATTCCTGTGTTAATTCACTTATGATAATGGCCTCCAGCTCTATCCATGTTGCTGCAAAGGATATGATCACATTCTTTTTTATGGCTGTGTAGTATTCCATGGTGTATATGTACCATGTTTCTTTATCCAGTCCACCATTGATGGGCATATAGGTTGATTCCACATCTTTGCTATGGTCAATAGTGCTATGACACACACATTCATGTTTCTATATGATAGAACAATTTATATTCCTTTGAGTATATGCCAAGCAATGAGACTGCCAGGTCAAATGGTAGTTCTATTTGAAGTTCTTTGAGAAATCTCTAAACTGCTTTCCAAAGTGACCGAACTAATTAATATTACCACCAGAATTGCATGTGATCCTTTTTTTTTTTTTTTTCAATCTTTCCAGCATCTGTTATTTTTTCACTCTTTAATACTAGCTATTCTGACTGGTGTGAGGTAGTATCTCATTGTGGTTTTTATTTGCATTTGCCTAATGATTAGAAATATTGAGCATTTTTTTCATATACTTGTTGGTTATGTATACGTCTTCTTTTGAGAAGTCCCTGTTCATGTTCTCTTCCCATCTTGTAAAGGGGGTTTTTGTTTTTTGCCTGTTGACTTAAGTTTTTGGAAGTTGCAGATATTAGACCTTTGAGGGGTGCATAATGTCCAAATAACTTCTCCTATTCTGTAGGTTGTCTGTTTATGCTATTGATAGTTTTTGTTTTGTTTTGGCTATGCAGATGCTGTTTAGTTTAATTAGGTCCCACTGTCAAGTTTTGGTTTTGTTACAAGTGCTGTTGGAGTCTTCATCATGAAGTCTTTGCCAGGGCTAGTGTCCCAAATGGTATTTGCTAGGTTTTCTTCTAGAGTTTTTATAGTTTTAGGTTGTACATTTAAGTCTTTAATTAATCTTGAGTTGATTTTTTTTTAATATGGTGAAAGGTAAGAGTCCAGTTTTAATCTTCTGCATATGGCTAGCCAGTTAACTTAGCACTATTTATTGAATGGTGAGTCCTTTTCCCATTGCTTGTTATTGCCAGCTTTGTTGAAGATCATATGGTTATAGGTGTGTAGCTTTATTTCTGGGTTCTCTAACCTGTTCCATTGGCCTGTGTATCTGTTTTTGTACCAGTACCATGTTGTTTTGGTTACTCTAGCCTTGTGGTATAGCTCGAAGTCAGGTAGTGTGATGCCTCCAGCTTTGTGCTTTTTGCTTAAGATTTCTTTAGCTATTCAGGCTCTTTTTTGGTTCCAAATGAATTTTTGAATTAATTTTTCATATTCTGTAAAAAATGTCATTGTTAGTTTGATAGGACTAGTGTTGAATCTGTAGATTCCTTTGTGCAGTATGGCCATTTTAACAGTATTAATTCTTCCTATCCATGGGTATAAATGTTTTTCCATTTCTTTGTGTCATCTCTGACTTCTCTGAGCAGAGTTTTGTTAATTCATAGTGTATTGATCTGTTACCTCTCTGGTGAGCTCTATTCCTAGGAATCTTCTTTCTGTGACTATTGTGAATGGGATTATGGTCTTGATTTGGCTGTCAGCTTGGACATTATTTGTATATAGAAATGGTACTGATTTTTGTACATTGAGTGTGTATCTTGAAACTTTGCTCAAGTTGTTTATCATATACAAGAGCCTTTGGGGAGAGACTATGGGATTTTCTAGGTATAGTATAGTATCATCATCTGTGAAGAGAGGTGTTTTGACTTCCTCTCTTCTTATTTGGATGACTTTTATTTATTTCTTTTTCCTAATTGCTCTGTACTTCCAGTACTATGTTGAATAGGAGTGATGAGAATGGCCATCCTTGTCTTGTTCCAGATCTAAATGGGAATGCTCTCAGTTTTTGCCCATTCAGTATGTTGTTGGCTGTATCTATGTCATAGATCACTCTTATCATTTTGAGGTATGTGCCTTCAGTGCCTAGTTTGTTGAGGATTTTTAACATGAAGGGATATTACATTTTATCTAAAGCCTTTTCTGCATCTGTTGAGATGATCATGTGGTTTTTGTTTCAGTTCTATTTATGTGATTATTTACAACTATTGATTTGCATATGTTGAACCAACCTTGCATTCCAGGACTAAAGCCTACTTGTATGTAGTGGATTAGATTTGCAATGTGACCTGGATTTGATTCGCAATTACTCGTTGAGGATTTTTGCATATATATTCATCAGGGATATTGGCCTAAAGTTTTCTTTTTTCATCATATTTCTGCCAGGTTTTGCTATCAGAATGATGCTGGTCACATAGAATGGTTTAGGGCACAATCCCTAAATCATTTAAAAACATCAGCATGATTAATTTATTAACATTTTCAGCGTACCAGAAAAGTTTGCTTTCTTCTTTTTCTTATTCTTATTCTTTTTTTTTTTTTTTTTTTTTTTTTTGAGACAGGGTCACACTCTGTCACCCAGGCTGGAGTACAGCAGTGTATTCATGGTTCACTGCAGCCTCCACCTCCCAGGTTCAAGCAATTCTACTGCCTCAGCCACTGAAGTAGCTGGGATTACAGGCATGCACCACCATACCCAGCTAATTTTTGTATTTTTTGTAGAGACAGGGTTTCACCATCTTTTCCAAGCTGGTCTTGAACTCTTGAGCTTAAACAATTTGCCTGCTTTGGCCTCCAAAGTACTGGGATTACAAGAGTCAGCTAGTGTGTCAGGCCACAAGTTTTTTATTAATGACTTTTCTTTGACTAAAAACAAATTGAGCAAAGTTAGAAAAGTGACATCAAAAATTATAGCAATATTTTTGTTTATTTTATAATTTTTAAAATTACTCAAAATTGGGTTTTATTAAAGTTCCTTTTTTTGTAAAGTTCAGTGGCTATATTAGACCTTGATATTTAGTTAGCCAAATGAAAATATTAAAATAGAGAACACAGAAAACAAAGATTTCATCACTACCCTAGAATTCAGCTTGGTGGTGAAAGGAATTGTGTTCATCAGTTTTTTAATAAAATTCTCTAGGCCATATGGAGAAGATTAAATGTTATGTTATTGGTAGAACTATTTGGAAAATGAGAGAGGACTCACTGTACAAAACTTATGTGAAAAATTTATCCCAGTAACTATACAGTACTAGAGAATGCTGGATGTTATCTTTGTTTTATGAATTAGGTACAAAGTGTTTTTATTATAACAAATTTTTAAAGCTAATTAGAACTTAGGACACATTCTGTGTAATTAATAATAGGAGATGTTGCATGATTCATGATATGAATTTCTTTACAAGCATATTTTTGGAGATTATCTTTTAATTAAAATATATGTATTTCTAACAGGTATAAATCACTCATGTTTAAAGAAATTACTTCTATAGGTTAATGATCTCATTCAGAGATACTAGAGCTTTGGTGCTGTTCTGTAGGTTTGTTTTAGTTCTTTTCAAAAGAAGATCACATTGTTAAGTTTTATTTCCCTATTTTGCTTATATGTGTAACAAGGCATATTTCTGTCTTGTATTATTTGACTATAAATTTAATAAAATAATAGCTGGCCAGTAGAAAAAAATAAGCATAAGTATCTTGAGAAGAAGCACGTTTCATTTGGACTGTTTTGTTTTGTTCAAACTAAATACGTTGGGAAAGTTTCTAATTTTTCTAGCTGCAGTTGTGGCTCTTAAGTAATTTCTTTTGATTTACCATGAAGATGATATTATGACTGACTATTTCAAATAATTCTTAAAATATTTCTTTTATTCTTTCAATGCGCCATGATATTTATAAGTATGAAATTTTTTAGGTAGCTGAAATAATCTATAGATATTTTTGTGTAGTGAACCAAGAAATGCAATAAAATAAATGCATAGGACACTTACAGACATAAAAGGACATTTGCTTCAAAATGGCATTTGTACTCAGGGTTAAAAACAGGTTATTTTCCTGGCCCAGAGAAATGTACTCTCTTTACAATGACATATTGTTCCCTGAATTTGGATGAGTGATGGCACCGGAGCCATTTTACATGTGAGTCCAGATCTCTGATTCTTTTAATCCTGTTTAATCATTAAGGTGATGAGTATGCGGGATGAAAATGTTATTGATAAAAGGCATACCTCAGTCATTCATCTAAAAGGTTATTAATGTTTTCTTCTACCTTCCTTAAAAAATACCTTTTCAGAAACATGACCTATTTATAAACCCTGGTAAAAAATCAGACAGTGGTAAGGACTGTTATGAAGCCCCACACACTTACATGGTATCTTCTAGACATATTATTTTCTTTGATAATATTAAAGGTTGGCCTCTTCCACTTCAGAGCACACAAACAAATCTAATCATAAATTCTTATCAGTTGTGTTCACTCCTACATCCCCATTCCCTAAAACAGAGCCTAGCACATAGTAGGCACTCAATAAATATTTCTGAATGAATGAATCAATGAATATATTGTGCAATAATATTCTATTAGAGCTGTCATTTGTGTGAGTCAGTTAATTTTTATTAATCATTGGGCTAATCAAGTCAAAGATGTAACCATCTGAAGCTGCTAACTTTTTAAGAGAAAACTCTCTGATGTTTTATAATACTTTTACTATTTTAACCTATATACGAGATTTTAGAAAATGTGATTTTTCTAGAAGTATAAGTTCATGCTATAGAATTTGAATCTGAGAAGGACCTTAAAACCTGTACTTCTGTACCAACATCATCAGAGCGGCCCATTAGTCCTTCTCAAAGAGCAACTTGGCACACTGTCTATACTGCTTCATATCTGGCATATGTCTTCACAAAGCTGCATTCCAGTAAGGGATGCCTCTAGAATGAAAGGAGGTGCACAGTGAGAAATTTTGTATTCTTTGCTTAGTGTCTTAGTTTGTTTATGCTGCTATAACAGAATACCAAAGACTGGGTAATTTATAACAAACAGAAACTTATTGGCTGACAGTTCTGGGGGGCTGGGAAGTCCAAGATCAAGAGGCTTACATCTGCACGGCCTTCTTACTGGGTCATCCCATAGTGGAAAGGCAAAGAGAGGATGAGAGAAAGCAAGAGGGCAACACATTTGTTCTTTTATAAGGAAACCACTCCCATGGATTTGTTATTAATCCATTTATGAGGGCCTCCCCCGGCCTTAACACTTTCCATTAAGCCCCACTCTCCAACACTGCTGCAGTGGGAATCAAGTTTCCAACATATGAACTTCAAAGGACACATTTAGACAATAGCAATTCTTTTCTGCTAAATTAGCTTGACAAGTGGTGATTAAAAACACAGTTTGCAGCCTTTGTCCCAACTCTGCCACCTGTGAACTTTCTGAGGTTGGGAAAATTACTTAACCTATTGATGCCTCAGTTTATCATCCATAAAATGGTGATAATTATAGTGCTTGCTTTGTAGTATTAATATTATTTTGGTGATGTAATGAGCAGGGTTCAGGAATCTTATTTTGTAAAGGGAGAGATAGTAAATATTTCAGACTTTGTATGCCAAGTGCAACCTCTGTACTACTTAACTGCATTGTGCCATGCAAGCAATATAGGTAATCCATAAATGAATTAATGTAGCTATGTTCCACTAAATCTTTATTTACCCAAACAGACATTCCAGGAGCTGAGATTTGTTGACCCCGGTCTAAAATATTGCTTAATATATAGTCAAGTTAAAAATTATTGAATATTTTATTCCCTTTTGAGCTTTTTTCAGTTAACATATCGTGTATACATAGAATTCTTCAATTTACTAAAAACGCTGTATGTTTGCAAATCTAATTTTGACAGAAATATAGAATTATAAAAGAATGTCTAAAAATTTCTGGTAGCAAACCCTTAAATTAATCAAGGGATAGGATTCGAAAAATTTTTTAAAGGAATGTAAATGAAATAGGTTTAGGATAGGTTTCAGGGCACTTAATAATTTGTTTCGAGTCAAGCAGCTGGGAAGCATCAGGAATGGTGCTGAAGTGGTGTGAGTGTGAGTGTGTGTGTGTATGTGTGTGTGTGTGTGTCCTACTTTCTAGTCTGTAGCCTTTTTACCTGTCAATCATCCATAAGTATAATTGAATTCAGAAAGTATGTTTACCTCCTGGACATACAGAAATTGAATATAAAGCAATGTGTATTTGTGAAGATGGGTAGGTAATATGTTAACAAACACAAATTTTTATTTTATAGAACTTAACTATACTGTCTGGTTGTATTTGACTTAATGCTAGAAATATTATCCCAGTAGCATTTATATCAGAGTTGGATGAATTCAATCAAATTCTATCCACTTATATAGTAGTAAATTCTACTTATATTAAACTATTTCTTGGTTAACTTTTTATAATTTCATTCATTTAGCAATAATTTATGGAACACCTTCCCTAGGTTAGAATCTGAGAGTGACAATATGAAAGAACTTAGTCCCAGGGATGAAGAATTTTGTAGTAGAATAAGGATAATAGAGAAGCAGTAAGGTGGTGACATCGTGGTTGACAAATGTACCATAGAAGGACACCCAGGGAGTTGTGAATCTTAAGAGCACATAACCCAGCCTTCTCAAGGAGGTGACACGTAGGCTAACACCTAGTGGAGAAGTTATTGTTAGCAAGTTTAAGGATGCCTGGAAATGCATTTTAGACAAATAGAGCACCAAGATGAGAGATCACAAGGAGACAGCAAGTAGATCATTAGAAGTGAATAAAATAAGAAGGGGCTGGGGAGGTTATCTGTATAATTCCTGGATGCTAACTAAAGAATTTAAGTTAAAGAATAGCATAAATGAATTTACCCTTGAGAAAGAATGACCTAGTGGCAAGGTGGGGAATTCATTGGAGGAAGATGATGCTGGAGTTTGAAACAAATTAAGAAGTTTCTGTAGTAGTAATCTTGGTGAGAGATGATGCCAGTTGCACTTCTGGAGAATAATTTAGGAGCTAAAATTAAAAGATTTGAGGATTGTTTCCAGAGGGAAATGAGAGTGAAGATGAAATCAGGATGACTTCTGGACTTCTAGCTCTCTTTTATACTAATTTATTTATGTTTGGTATCTCAGGTATGAAATTTCATCAACACATTATTTGCTCTTCTTACAAAGCAATGGTAGTGCTGATATATTTAAGAGTTTGCGTCTTGATGAGTATAATAGTAAAGCTAAAGAATATGTAGGGTGTTGAGGTCTGATTAACAAGCTTCTGAGTTTTTCCTAAAGTTAGTCTTAACCAGTGTCTGTGATTATTACAATTATGAATTTCAATTTCTGTAAGTAATGTAACTGGCAAATAGACATGGGTAGTGCATTAATAACAGCATGGAATGAAGAGGAGTAGGAAAAAGAGGAAGAAGAGAAGAAAGAGTAGGTGGAAGAGGAAGAGGCAGAGGATTCTTGTTTGAGATTGGGAATCAAGGAAGCAGATACATTTTCCCTTAGATTAAAAATAAAAATATAACAAATAATGATGTCCCAAAAAGATTTCAGAGAATATGAAGTTGCTTCTGAGAACTCTCTAGGTTGCTCCACTGTGGTTATGCCTTTTCTCTGTTTACAGTTTATGGATAGGCTCAACCTATAATACAAACTGTTCTTTGTTTCTCCATTCGATTCTGTCCAAAAAGCACTGGGGACAATCAAAGATGAAGAAAGAACCTTTTAATTAATTAAAGTTGTTTTGTAGCTTGCCTTTGAAGTTTCTTTTCTGGGAACTTCTTCAGCAGTTCAAGTCAGCCATGTGACCCTGTAAGGCAGCTTGCTGAAATTGAAGGCCTGCAAACAATCTTTTTCACCATGCTATACACTTTTGCTAAGGCAAACACTTTCTTTACCTTTCAGTCACAACTACAATAAAAGTAAGTTAAAATCTGACTGGAATACAGAGGTACATTACCTTGGCATCCCAACTAAATGATTACCTTGATTAAGCCAAAGTATATTTTGGAAGGACTGAGTATGTCCCCTACTTGTATTTATTTTCTAATAAATTTTATTTTATTTTATACATAGCTTTCAGTTAGGAATCATATGCTATTGAATTATTGCCCTTTTTAATTACCAAAGCATGTGAATTAAACTACAAATACCAGATAAGATAAAGGACAGAAGAAATTAGCATTCTCCAGTACTTAAAAAATTTAGTTTTTCAAATGGGATCTATTTTCATATCATTCCAGTAAAGCTGGAAAGCAACCTTGATGTCTGTTGTTCGAGGTACTATGAGCAGAGGAGATGGATTTTTACCAATAGTCCTGTCCCATCAATATATGCTGTGCTTCACATATGTTTATTATGGTGCTGTTCACAATAGCAAAGACTTGGAACCAACCCAAATGCCCAGCAATGATAGATTGGATAAAGAAAATTTGGCACATATACACCATGGAATACTATACAGCCATTAAAAAAAGATGAGTTCATTTTCAGGGACATGGATGAAGCTGGAAACCATCATTCTCAGCAAACTAACACAGGAGCATAAAACCAAACACGGCATGTTCTCACTCATAAGTAAGAGTTGAACAATGAGAACACATGGATACAGGGAGGGGAACATTACACACTGGGGCCTGTAGGGGACTCGGGGGAGGGGGATAGGGGAGGGATAGCATTAGGAGAAATACCTAATATAGGTGACGGGTTGATGGGTGCAGCAAATCACCAGTGGCACGTGTATACCTGTGTAACAAACCGGCACATTCTGTGCATGTATCCCAGAACTTAAAGTATAATAATATATATATTTATATATATAATAAAAAGTATATATGTGTATATATAGTCAAATATATATATGTATATGCATACTATACTTTATGACAAAAGCAGCCCTTAGTAGTGTTGTCACATTTTGTGGCTTTGGTTTTTAAACGCCTGATTGGCCTTAAGATTTTGCTCAAAAGAAACCATTTCTAATAGTAACATGCTTGTCTATTTGAGGCAATTTCCTTGCAAATCCTCAGTCATGCCATATAATATCAAATGTGCCCTAAAGCAGTAGTTCTTGATTGAAATTCTCATACATATCTATTATTATAGTAGTAATTGGTAAAATAAATTTTTGTTCAGTATTTTGAATGAGTGTTTTAAGTTCAATGTTTTGAGTGTTTTGAATCACAAACTTTTGTCCTGGTGGTTTGGCACTCAAAACACTGTGGCAAATGCTTTACCCGTATTGTCATTTAATTTTCCTTTAGTATTGCATGTGCATTAAGGTTATTCTTTCCTTTCTAATCTTCTTCCCCCTGTCTTCCTTCTCTCTCTTTTTCCCTATCCCTCTCCCATTTCCCATCTCCCACTTGTCTCCAATCTCCCATGTTTATCTGTCTCTCCCGTCTCCATCTCCAATTGTCCATCTCTCTCTCCTTTTCCCTCTCTCTTCATCTTTCAATTTCTAGATACAGAGCATAGGGCTTAGAACCAAAAAGATCTTGTTTCAAAGCCTGGTTCTGTCATTTGCCAACCACTTTATTTTTGTTGTGAAGTTAGTAAACTTCCCAAAGACTCAGTTTTTCCATCTTAAAAATGGGGTAATAATATACTTCTCAGAGTCATTTTGTATAAATTATTTTGTGTCTAGGAAGTGCCTAACAATAGCAGCTGTTATTATGATGAAATTTTGTTGTTACTGTCCATATGATTACTTTAGGTCACCTTGGAACCTCACTTTCAATGCTGTTCTCATCTATATACCCAGCCAGTACCTGATTGCATTGTGGTCCCTTTAGAGCTTATGGAATAACTTGCTTATAAGAACTTTTAAAGGACTGTATTATTTTATACACCATATGTGAGTGTCTCAAAAAACGGCACAAGAAGACCAGTGGGGCATGGTGGCATTTGTGCCTCTTGGAATCCTGGAGTTATTTGTATGTGTTATATTTACATCACTCAACAGCATTTTAAACTGTTTAATGCCATAAACAGTTTCTGTCTTCCAACAAATATATTGGATTTCTTGATTTGGTTTCTTAAAAATTCATTGTCAGAAAGAACTTGTTTTAAAAATGCACAGCCAAGTTCTGTACTGATGAGTATCATAGGTCAGTTTTGTGTGCTCTAGTTTTTGAGGACAAGGGCTTCTAAGTCACTCTGGTGCTTCAAAGGATATCTTATGATCTTTATGGCAAACATCTAGCCATTCTGAGGTCTGCCATCCTCAATACATAGTCCCACACACATACACACACACAATTCTACATCATTTGCATTATTTTTGTTTCTTTATAGCATCTATCATCTTTGTAACAACCTCATCTAATTCTTGCTAATTGTATGTCTTTCCCATCATACTCTAAATAAAAGATCTATTTTTTCACTTATTTTCAGTTTCCCTAGTGCAAAACACAATTCCTGAATTTATACAAGTTTTTTTCAAACCAATGAGTGAATCCAAAAGTGCCAGTGTTTAGTTCATAACTATGTCTTCTGTCAATGCTTGTTCGTTTTTTCCTCCTTTTTGGATCAACTTTGCAGAAACTTCTGATGATTGAAGTCTACCAAAGGACATATTTCTCAGATGATTCAAAGGATATTAAAAAAAAAACAAAAAACCTCTAGCTCTTCTGTTTTATTCTTGAGGATGACTTTTTTAAACAAGTTAAGTAAAACCAGATTAGTTCATTTTCTGTACTTTGTCAAAACTAATACATGACAATATATGCCATATATATGACCAATATGACACCCACCTTCTTTTTTCTCAGACAATAAAGTTACATCAGCAATGCTACCAAGTCTTTAACTTCTTCTAACCTCATTTTTTAATTTAAAAAGCTATGCATGCATATAGTTTTTAAAAATTAAGCAAAAATCACAGTGCTGTGATAGGTAAGTCTCCATGCCAACTCAGATCCTTTGACATCAAGCTTAGAAATAATAACTTTATAGTAATTTAACAGTAAAATATTTAGAAACATTTCATTCTTATTCTAGCATACATGTATGTGTATAGTTAAATGAATTCTATGCTCACTGTTATAACACTTTGGTTACTTTTCCCCATGTAAAAGTATACGTCTTTAAATTCCTTGCTTATTAATATATGAGGAATTGACTAATTTTATTAAAATTACTGCATACTGTTTCACTGTGAGGATATAAATCTCTAACTGTAGTAATTAATTTACTAATGAGCATTAAGATTGTTTTGCGTTTTGATATTTAAAAGCAATGCTACAATAATTATTATGGTAAATACTTTTTATACACACATTTAAATATATCTATAGGATAAAATCTTAATGTAAAATGTTGGATCAAAGGGTTTATTCTTTGTAGGTGATAATACTTCTTGCCAAATTTTCATATACACTGATTGCTTCAATTTATATCACTGAGAAGAGTCTATGCAGAATATTGTTTATGATCAATCTTTTTGATTTTGTTAATCTGATTAGTAAAAAATAACGAGTCCTTTTTAAATTGTTTTAACTTGCAATTTTTTTGATTAAGTAACAGGCTTAAGATCTTTCAAATCTGTTTATTTTTTCTTTTTGTCCATTTTTCTTATTGCCCATGTTTTTGATTTTTCTTACTGATTTGTAGGAATATCTCATTCAGTACAGAAATTAACTCTCTATGTGCCATATGTTGAAAAATTACTTTTTTTAGTTGTTTGGGCTTTTTCTTTTAACTTTACCATGTTTTTTATGCAGAATTTTTTAAATGCAGACATAGTTATTAACCTTTTTTATTAATCCTTTTTAAGGCTTCTGTGTTTTTTGACATACAGAAAGGATTTCCTATTCCAAGATTAAGTTAAACATTGTACCATTTTATTCTAAAATATTACAAGATTTTAAGAATATTTAAATCCCTGATCCATTTGGAATTTACTTTTTTTGGAAGAGTGAAATACAGATCTTGCTTCTCCTCCGCTCCCGCAATACCTATTTTATTTTTTCCTGTATGGCTAGCAAATTGTCCTAACACTAATTGTTGAATAATGTATCTTTTTTTTAATCTAAGTTGAGATGGTCTCTTTATCATATACATAATTTCTGCATACACATATACCCAACCTTTCGTAAAAATTGGAAGGAAGAAAGGAAGAGACTGCTATGACTGAAAACAATGTTATTTCATTGCTCCCTTTTTATTTGCAGTTATGTAGAAGAGGCTCAGAGAGGACTATGTCAATTAAAATATCTAAAAATTTTCCATCTCATATTACCATGATACTGCGTATTATGGTAAGAACTGAGATCCCAGAGAAGATCTGGCTAATGATAATGGTAGCGGTGAAGTATTCCGTCCTAAAAAATGTACTGATTGCATTAGAAAAGAAAGTCCATAAACACCCTGCAGTACTGTTGAGACAGTGCTGAATTTTATCTTCCAAGGTTCTGCATGATCAGACCCTTCTTTTCCCTGTAGTCTCATTTTGTCCTATTCTCTTCCTCATTCAGATTGCCCCAGCTACCCTGGAATTCTTTCCGTTTCCTGAACACACCAGGCTTTCCTGCCTTTGGGAATTTATTCCTCTAGTTTGAGTAATTTCCCTTCCTTACTTAGAAGAATTTGCTTTAAAATAAAATAAAATTTGCTCTACCATATGTCTACATAATATTTTAATTTAAATATTGGGTAACTACAAGATAATGTGACAGCAGAAAGAATGTAATAAAGTGGAAACCTTTGTGACAACATCTAGGTTAAAAATTAGGATACCAGGAGCATACTAGAAACGCCCTATTCTTTCTTTCTGATTCCATCCCTTTTCTCTTCCCTTAGAAGTAACCATTGTCTTTCAGAAAGCTAAAATCACTGCTTATCAAGAAACTTATGATAAATTGCAGAATATCTTAGAAACAGCTAACTTTGAACAATGGTAAAAAGTATTTTTTATGAGGAGTATTACCATATTTAAAGAATTCATAACTTCTTAGACAAATAGTTTTCATAGATGATTATGAGTAATATATATTTTACTTTCTCTTGCTTTTTATGGATGATGGGGACATGCTAAGCATGCTTTTCCTTAAGTTAAAAATCATCTTAGGATTTTTCTTGTAAAATTTTGAAAGGCTGCACTATGAAAATAACACCTTCTTTAGCAGGTACAAATAATAAGGTAAAATGAGGGTATATGATTTTTATTTGACTGTTAGTAATGGAAGAGTTGATAATTAGAAGTATCTCTGATTTTTAAATGTCAAGTCAGTACAAATTCATACTTTATAAAAAATATCTACGTCATGGTTTAAAAGATTCTTCTAACATGGGTTTATATTCATATATGCTAAGTCTCTTGCCAATTATGATTCCATGTTCTCTCTCTCTCTCTAACTCCAGAGGTTGATGATTATTTTACAGACTGTAGTGAAAGCTAGGTACGTTGTTGCCTTCTTTCCCCCACTTTTTTTTTTCTGTCACCCAGGCTGGAGTGCAGTGGCACAATGCCTTACTGCAGCCTGGGCCTCCTGGACTCAGGCCTCCCACCTGAGCTCCCCAAGTAGCTGAGACAGGTGTGTGCCACCATACTTGGCTAATTTTTTTCTTTTCTTTTCTTTTTCTGTTTTTTTTTTTTTTTTTTTTTTTTTTTTTTGTAGAGATGAAATCTCACTATGTTTCCCAGGCTGGTCTTGAACTCTGGGGCTTAAGCCACCCTCTGCCTTGACCTCCCAATGTACTGGTGTCTCCAGCTAGGCCGCAGCACCAGCCAGCCTGTCTTCTTTTTTATGTGTATACTCAGTAATTTAGGCAAAGGGCTCCACCTCTTGTGCTCAGGTTACCTGGAGGTTGAATTTATATTCAGTGGAAAGAAAAGATTATCTAAGAAACAGTCATGATTCATGATTCAAAAAGTTTTAGAATTAGAGGCTTGGTGGAATTCTTTCATTTTAAAATCATTCTTCCTCCTACTCTTCTTCTCCTGCTCCTCCACAGTTGAGTAAGTTGGCTGCTGAAGAAATTACCAGATGATGGAGATATCACCATGGACACAGTAGGCATTGTTCCTTTGTGCCTGTGGCAGACTGGTACCAGGATCTAGTAAAGGGCCTGGGATGAAAACTAAGATAAGCAGGACCCCATGGAGAGTCCCTCATGTCTTTGCCTTTATTCCATAAGAATAGTACTAAGTGAGCATTCTGTGAGAATGTATGTGTTGTTGTTTCTAGTTAGGGGATAGGATAATATGTAGAGAGTAATTTATAAGCCTGTGTCTTAACTATTCATAGTTATGTCATAAAAATAAGTAACATTATTTTTTAAAGATCTTTTTGCTCATGAAAATTGGCGGCCCCTATTCTGAACATGCCCTTGCTGATAGTTTTCCGTATATCTAGGTTATGGGAATACAAATATCTATTTTCCTGTAACTGACATTCAGAAATTTAACCCACTAACATAATCCCATGTATAACAAAAAGGTAGTTGGGGAAGCTGAGACAGCTACTTAACATTCTGGCTAGTTTCCTTTAAGATATTAATTAATATGTCAGCCAGTCCTTATATTGGCTTGCGATAAGCCGATGCTTGTAGTAACTTAGAGTTACTCTCTAAGCCCTTGTTCTGTGTTCTTTTTTTCACTCACTAATTTAGCAATAGAAGATGAAATTCTGTTGCCTGTAAATGAAGGTGATGCCTGGTAGCTTTCTTCTGTGTCTCTGTGTGTTATCCCTTGAGAGAATCATCTAGGTTTCCACCTTTTATGCCATAGGGCTCAGGAAAAATTCTATGAAGCCTACACAGTTAAGGAATAGGTTTTATTGGGAAAACCTGCATAGCCCAGGATCAAAAAGAGAAGAGAAAGCATGGCTGCCCCAGATCCTCCTATCATCCTGTAGAAAACCATGTCCTGGCTAAGGTGTTTCCGGCCCAGGGTGATTTGTGCCAGGCTGCCTGTGTTTAGGATGCCAGCTATTTGAAAGCTTTTCTGGATGTGCCGCAGTTGCCCAGCACTTGGAGGCCTTCTAATCCATGGGCTATTACAGTTCCCTCTGTAGATACTGGGAAGCCACAGGAAGCTGAACTTGTATGGGCAGCCCTCATCCTGGCTAGCTTATTGTCCAGGCAACCACAGTTCTCTTAGAGTCATTTTTCAGGCAGTTCTGATGCTAGTACTACAGTGTAGGAGTCATCAAGAGTAAATTAAATCCTAAAGAGATGTAGAATCTAGAGACATATTTTTTAAATGGATAACTATTTGAGATGATGGTTATGTTAATTTGTTCCACTATGGTAACCATTTTATCACATATGTATCTTATAACATCATGTATACCTTAAATAGACACAATAAATATTATTTTCTAAAAATAATGACAGGTATTAAGCTTAATTTTTTCCCCTTTTTTGGAGGGGCTGGGGGGCTGGGTAGCTTATTTTAAGTCACATGGCCACACTTCTAACCCAACTGTGCTCCTAAATGACTTTACATGTGTTCTTGTTTGTTTTTGGATTACTATTTCTGTTTGTGTTTTAAAAAGTTTCCTGTGTTCAGTCCCAGTTTCTTTGGGTTGTTTTGCACATGAATGTTATCAGGACTTCTCAGGTGACTTTCGTACTCAAACTGATTTGTTCTAAGCTGTCCTTCAACAGCTGCAGATCAGATATGCCTGTTGTCAGAAACTTTGCCCTGTTTTTGATGTTGGTGATAGTGTTGTTGCTAATTAATTTGTTAGGACTCTGGATGGAATATCCATGACAGCTCAGGTTCTTGTTATCAAAACCATAATGTGGTAGGAAGCATTATTCCTCAGGTAATGAGTTTTTCATGAGGTACAATGCCATATTGTAATGGAATTTGCTGGTATGTGAAAAGGGTGTTTAACATCTTTGTTTCCTTTTGGTGGACAGAAGGCTGTCAAATGCGCCACAGTTTTAGTTCCCTTTGGGGTTTATTATGTTCAGAGTGCTCTTTCCGACTTGCATCGGATACAACCTAAATGGTGAACTAATTTGAAAAAAATTAACCATAAGCCTTGTGGTAGGGACCTTGTATTGGCTCAAGTTAGGCTCAGTGAAAGACTGTGTTGTGTTCTTCCCAAGCACAATATGTAAACAGGATTCCATTTGCATTCTGTCTTTAGTATAAACCACATGCTCATATACTCCGGAGGCAAGGCAAAGAGGGGTTAGCCAGATGGGGTAAAGCAATATTTACTTAATTAACAAAAATAAGAAAGCAGAGCAGAAAAATCATCCCAATGAATAAGAAGAGAGATATTTTAAAGTTCCTCCACAGGCAATTTGAGTGTGGTCCAGTTTTCTTGAAATTTTCTGTAATGAGGGCATTGAAGTATATGACTGCCAAGTTGGTTTATGCACCTTAAACATCTCAATGATTAATTTGATGTACATAAAACCTGTTTGTGCCTCATATTTTTTGGGAAAAAGTCCAACCCTTGTGATGTCATGAATCAGCGTTTATCACGTATTTTAGAATTGTTCTCAATATTTTATGTAACATATTTTTATTTAAAAATTGGTTTGACAGGATATGCATTTTTTGGTTTCGTATTTTTCCTTTGAGAACTTTACTTATTTAAAATCGCTGGAATATGTTCTGAAACATTCAATAAATTAGATATATTTCAGGGTTTATGTTAGCTTTAAACTTGCTTTAATATACTCACATTTTAATTCTTAAAATTTATTCATACTATAACTCTTGAAAAGTTAAAATGCAGAAAGGAAGTTGTTTCTCATTTGTTTTTGTATCCTCCATATAGTGGCCGTTCAATCTACTTTTCTTAAACGAAACCATGTTCTTTTCTTAACAGAACCACACAAAATAAAGTTGACTGCTGAGTGGCAAATAATGAATAATGCAATGTCTTTCTTTAAATAAGCTTGTGTTTTTCAACATTTAAATTTTTATATATTTGAGTATAAGTAATATATTTATTTTTACTTTGAAATTTTTAAACCATCTAGAGTTAGAAATATTGATTGGAACCTGGTCTTTATTAATTAATGATGACCTAAAGTAAAAAGTATGTAAATCCATAGAAGCAATAGTTACCCAGTTATTTGCCTGTTTGTCCTGTTTGTATTTGTTGAAAATATCTCTTGAATGAGGAAAGAGAAAAGGTGAGGCAAAAATGTGAGATTTGATTTTGGTACTAATTAGGATATCCCAAATTAGTCTAGTTTTAAAAATTGATATTTAGGGGTTGAGGTGGCTCTGAATTATTTGCATGCTTCCAATAAAAGATATTTTAAAAACAAATTGTTCACAAGTGAATGAAATATTATTTAAGAGACTGGATAAAAATTAATATTTACAAGACTGGAAAATAATGAGGTAGGTCTTGAATAGACCTGTCACTTTACAATTATATTTATACATATTTTAATTTATTTTTCTTCGCACCAACTATGATAATAATCTCAATATTATTTTGAATGCTGCTATTTTTGTTACATAAATACATTTCATATCATTATATCAAAGTGATGGACTAAGTGAATATTATTCAAATATTTTCCAAAGCTGGTGGTTTGTATGCTTAAAAGTATGTAATTTGAGGATTCTATTTCAATAGCACATATTTAAACTCAACATATTAAAGTTTTTTGAGATATTATAAAATTTAGTTTGGCCAAAAAACCTGCTATCATTTAGGTAAGAAATCAGTTTTTTAAAAGTAAATTCTTTTTAAAAAGCTGTAATATTATTGTGTAAATAAAAATAAAAGTTTTTTTTTAAAATTCACTCTTGTAGTACACATTGCTAAACATGACTCAATACAATACTGAATTTCAGCTTAAATTCATTTTGATGGTCTGAAGATAGTGTGATGTTTTAAAAACCCATGATATTTAGGAATCACTTGTTTCTTTTTAGATGCATTTTAAATCTATGGGTGATTTCAGTAAGATTTCAAATTAAAATACTTAAGATCATTACGATCTTTATTTTTTATATACAGATCTGCTATGAGGCAATAATAAATACCTTCTGTCCTGAGCACACTGATACTCTAACTTGCAAATTTTAAATGTCATTCACCCTGAAATATTCAATTGAAAGAGGAATGTAATTGACATAATATGCAAATAAGTTTTGTCTATAGAATACATTAATTCATGCCTTTGTTCTTTTTAGTTTATCTTCATTATGCTATCAATAACAAATGTTTATTGCTTCTGTTTAAGGTATTACTAAGTATAATGGGAACCCCAGAGGCATAAGACATAGAGCTTAGTCTGCTGGGCAAATTGTACATGAAAAGATAAACCCACGGAAGCCCATGCTAATTTGTGTCAAATTAATAATGTGTGTTCCCAAATTAAATAAGCATTGTAGAATATAGAAGGGTATTTGAGTCACTGGGGTCTGAGGGTAGTCAGTGAACTTCACATTCTTGGATTATACTTGCATATAACCTTGTTGCAACAGAAACAAGGAGGAACAGGTTCCAAGCAGTAGAAGTCTGGGTAAAGTTTGTAGAGTTAGGAATTTGCCTGGAATGCTTAGAATGTGCCTGGAATGTTAGGACATAGTAAGAGGCAAACCTGGTATGAGAGAGGATAGATGTACTGTGGCACTAAGAGATGAGGATGAAGTGTCAGGCTAAAGTGTTTGTATTATGTAGCTCCTGACTGTCTTTAAGCTATGAGTGACAAGTGTCAAAGAAGCAGCTGTACCAGATAATCAGAGGGGTAAGCTCTGTGATGATCTGGGTTGGGGAAATATGTTTCAAAATGCCTTATAAAATAAGAATTTATGACACATATTTTGATTGGTGAAACTCAGAATATATAAACTATTAATAAAATTTTGTATTTTCTGAATGCAGTATTGGATTACTCAAGGGGAAAAGGAAGCATAAGAATAACACATCAGCAAAAGTAGTTACCCTCAACAATATCTTGTGAAATAATATATTTTTAAGAAAGGTATCAAATTAGTCACAAATGGAAGAATCAGAGCTCTATCATTTTTAAAACCTAATATATTTGTTTTCAATTGCATATAGGAAGGGGATATATTTTCAGTGCTTGGACCCTCTAAAAAATGTATCTAATCCTATGTAGATATAATCTGTTTGAACAGGCGCTCAGCCTACAGTGTGCCGGATGACTAAGAAAATCGATTGACATTCTGAAGAAACTAGATATTGTTGGCTGTCAAACATTATGCCACACTACTTGGTACTCTTGTTAAACTGGAGATTCTGAGTTCAATTGCTCTGGAGTAGAGCCCGAGATTCTACATTTCTCAAAAGCTCTTAGGTGATATTCATGATGTATACCCTTGGAACACATGTTGAGTAATACAATGAAATTTTCAACAAGTTTATTTCTTAATGTATTATACATAAACAAAATCTTATACCATGTTGTTATGTGTTGGTTTACACTCAAAGTACTGTTCTAAGATTCTATCCAATACTTTTAAATAGTGAGGGATTTACCATCCTCTTACACATTTTTTTTTTTAATTGTACTTTAGGTTCTGGGGTACTTGCACAGACCATGCAGGATTCTTGCATAGGTATATACACGGCAATGTGGTTTGTTGACTCCATCCCCCCGTCACCTATCTGGCATTTCTCCCCATGTTATCTCTCCCCAACCTCCCCATCCCCCCGCTGTGCCTCCCCTGCCCCCCTACCACAGACCCCAGTGTGTGATGCTTCTCTCCCTGTGCCCATGGGTTCTCATTGCTCAACACCCACCTATGAGTGAGAACATGTGGTGTTTGATTTTCTGTTCTTGTGTCAGTTTGCTGAGAATGATGGTTTCCAGGTTTATCCATGTCCCTACAAAGGACACGAACTCATCGTTTTTTATGGCTGCATAGTATTCCATGGTGTATATGTGCCACATTTTCCTTGTCCAGTCTCTCATCCATGGGCATTTGGGTTGGTTCTAGGTCTTTGCTATTGTAAACAGTGACGCAGTCTTCCACAATGGTTGAACTAATCTCCCACCAACAGTGTAAAAGTGTTCCTATTTCTCCACATCCTCTCCAGCATCTGTTGTCTCCAGATTTTTTAATGATCGCCATTCTAACTGGAATGAGATGGTATCTCAATGTGATTTTGATTTGCATTTCTCTAATGACCAGTAATGATGAGCATTTTTTCATATGTTTGTTGGCCTCATATATGTCTTCTTTAGAAAAGTGTCTGTTCATATCCTTCACCCACTTTTGAATGCATTTGTTTGTTTTTTTCTTGTAAATCTGTTTTAGTTCTTTGTAGATTCTGGATATAAGCCCTTTGTCAGATAGGTAGATTGCAAAAATTTTTTCCTATTCTGTTGGTTGCTGGCTGGCTCTAATGATTGTTTCTTTTGCTGTACAGAAGCTCTGGAGTTTAATTAGATCCCATTTGTGGATTTTGGCTTTTGTTGTCAATGCTTTTAGTGTTTTAGTCATGAAGTCCTTGCCCATGGCCTATGTCCTGAATGGCTTTGCGTAGGTTTTCTTCTAGGGTTTTTATGGTGTTAGGTCTTATGTTTAAGTCTTTAATCCATCTGGAGTTAATTTTAGTGTAAGGTGTCAGGAAGGAGTCCAGTTTCTGCTTTCTGCACATGACTAGCCATGTTCCCAACACCATTTATTAAACAGGGAATCCTTTCCCTATTCCTTGTTTTTGTCAGGTTTGTCAAAGATCAGATGGTTGTAGATGTGTGGCATTGCCTCCAAGGCCTCTGTTTTGTTCCATTGGTCTATATCTCTGTTTTGGTACTAGTACCATGCTGTTTTGATTACTGTAGCCTTGTAGTATAGTTTGAAGCCAGGTAGTGTGATTCCTCTGGCTTTGTTATTTTTGCTTAGGATTGTCTTGGCTATGTGGGCTCTTTTTTGGTTCCATATGAAGTTTAAGGTGCTTTTTTCCAGTTCTGTGAAGATAGTCATTGGTAGCTTGATGGGGATAGCATTAAATCTATAAATTAGTTTGGGCAATATGGCCATTTTCATGATATTGATTCTTCCTAACCATGAGCATGGAATGTTCCTCTATCTATTTATGTCCTCTCATTTCATTGAGCAGTGGTTTGTAGTTCTCCTTGAAGAGTTCCTTTACATCCTTTGTTAGTTGTATTCCTAGGCATTTTTATTCTCTTTGTAGCAATTGTAAATAGGAGTTCGCTCATGATTTGGCTCTCTGTTAGTCTGTTATTGGTATTTAGGAATGCTTGTGATTTCTGCACATTGATTTTGTATCCTGAGACTTTGTTGAAGTTGCTTATCAGTTTCAGGAGGTTTTGGGCTGAGACAATGGGGTCTTCTAAATATACAATCATGTCATCTGCAAATGGAGACAATTTGACTTCCTCCTTTCCTAATTCTCTGGCCAGAACTTCCAATACTATATTGAATAGGAGCGGTGAAAGAGGGCATCCTTGTCTAGTGCCAGATTTCAAAAGGAATGCTTCCAGTTTTTGCCCATTCAGTATGATATTGGCTGTGGGTTTGTTGTAAATAGCTTTCATTATTTTGAGATACATTCGGTTGATACCTAGTTTATTGAGAGTTTTTAGCATAAAGTGCTGTTGGATTTTTGTTGTAGGCATTCTCTGCATCTATTGAGATAATCATGTAGTTTTTGTCTTTGGTTCTGTTTATGTGGTGGATTACATTTATAGACTTGTGTATGTTGAACCAGCCTTGCATTCCTGGGATGAAGCCTACTTGATGGTGATGGATAAGCTTTTTGATGTGCTGTTGCAGTCAGTTTGCCAGTATTTTATTAAAGTTTTTTGCATCTATGTTCATCATGGATATTGGCCTGAAGTTTCTTTTTTTTTTGAGTCGTTACTAGATTTTGATATTAGGATCATGTTGGTCTCATAAAATGATTTGGGAAGGATTCTCTCTTTTTGTATTGTTTGGAATAGTTTCAAAAGTAGTGGTACCAGCTCCTCTTGTGAATCTGGTAGAATTAGGCTATGAACCCATCTGGACCTGGACTTTTTTTCGGTTGGTAGGCTAGTAATTGCTGCCTCAACTTCAGTGCTTCTTATTGGTCTATTCAAGGTTTCAGCTTCTTCCTGGTTTAGGCTTGGGAGGGTGCAAGTGTTTAGGAATTTATCCATTTCTTCCAGGTTTACTAGTTTGTGTGCATAGAGTTGTTAGTAGTAATCTCTGATGGTAATTTGTATTTCTGTGGAATCAGTGGTGATATTCCCTTTATCATTTTTTATTGCATCTATTTGATTCTTCTCCCTTTTCTTTTTTATTAATCTGGCTAGTGGTCTATTTTGCTGATCTTTTCAAAAAAACCAGCTCCTGGATTTATTGATTTTTTAAGGGGTTTTTTTTGTGTCTCTATTTCCTTCAGTTCTGTTCTGATCTTAGTTATTTCTTGTCTTCTGCTGGCTTTTGAGTTTTTTTGATCTTGCTCCTCTAGCTCTTTCAATTTTGATGATAGGGTGTCAATTTTAGAACTTTCCTCGCTTCTCATGTGGGCATTTATTGCTATAAATTTTCCTCTAGCACTGCTTTGAATGTGTCCCAGAGATTCTGGTACATTGTGTCTTCATTCTCATTGTTTTCTAAGAACATCTTTATTTCTTCCTTCATTTCATTGTTTATCCAGTTGATGTTCAGGAGTCAGTTGTTCAGTTTCCATGAAGTTTTTCAGTTCTGAGTTAGTTTCTTAATGCTGAGTTCTAATTTGATTTCCCTGTGGTCTGAAAGACTGTTTGTTATGATTTCTGTTCTTTTGCATTTGCTGAGGAGTGATTTACTTCCAATTATGTGGTCAGTTTTGGAGTAGGTGCAATGTGGTGCTGAGAAGAGTGTATATTCTGTGGATTTAGGGTGGAGATTTCTGAAGATGTGTATTTGGTCTGCTTGGTCTAGATCTGAGTTCAGATCCTGGATATCCTTGTTAATTTTCTGTCTCGTTGATCTTTCTAATCTTGACAGTGGAGTGTTAAAGTCTCCCATTATTATTGTGTGGGAGTCTAAGTCTCTTTGTAGGTCATTAAGAACTTGCTTTATGTATCTAGGTGCTCCTGTATTGGGTGCATATATATTTAGGATCCTTAGTTCTTCTCGTTGCATTGATCCTTTTACCATAATGTAATGCCCTTTTTTGTCTCTTTTGATCTTTGTTGGTTTAAAGTCCATTTTATCAGAGACTAGGATTGCAACTCATGCTTTATTTTTGTTCTCCATTTGCTTGATAAATCTTTCTCCATCTCTTTATTTTTAGCCTCTGTGTGTCCTTGCAGGTGAGATGGGTTTCCTGAATACAGAACACTGATGGGTTTTGACTTTTTGTCCAATTTGCCAGTCTGTGCCTTTTGATGGGGCATTTAGCCCATTTACATTTAGGGTTAATATTATTATGTGTGAATTTGATACTGCCATTTTGATGCTAGCTGGATATTTTGCCCATTAGTTGATACATTTTCTTCATTGTGTCAGTGGTCTCTACCATTTGGTACATTTTCGGAGTGGCTGGTACTTGTTCCTTTCTAAGTTTAGTGCTTTCAGGAGCTCTTGTAAGCAGGTCTGGTGGTGATGACATCTCTCAGCAATTGCTTGTCCATAAAGGATTTTATTTCTCCTTCACTTATGAAGCTTAGTTTGGCTGGATATGAAATTTTAGATTGAAAGTTCTTTTGTTGAAGGATGTTGAGGATTGGCCCCAGCTCTCTTCTAGCTTGTAGGGTTTCTGCCGAGAGATCTGCTGTGAGTCTGATGGGCTTCCCTTTGTGGGTAACCCAACCTTTCTCTCTGGCTGCCCTTAGCATTTTTTCCTTCATTTCAACCCTGGTGAATGTGATGATTATGTGCCTTGGAGTTGCTCTTCTTGAGGAGTATCTTTGTGGTGTTCTCTGTATTTCTTGTACTTGAATGGTGGCCAGTCTTGCTAGGTTGGGTAAGTTCTTCTGGATAATATCCTGCAGAGTGTTTTCCAGGTTGGATTCATTCTCTCTGTCATATTCAGATACACCTATCAAACATAGATTTGGTCTTTTCACATAATCCCATATTTCTTGGAGGCTTTGTTCATTTCTTTTCACTCTTTTTTCTCTAATCTTGCCTTCTTCTTTTATTTCATTGAGTTGATCTTCAATCTCTGATATCTTTTCTTCTGATTGGTCGATTCGGCTATTGAAACTTGCGTATGCTTCACCAAGTTCTTGTGCTGTGTTTTTCAGCTCCATCAAGTCATTTATATTCTTCTCTAAGCTGTTTATTCTAGGTAGCATTTCATCTAACCTTTTTTCAAGGTTCTTAGTTTTTTTGCATTAGGTTAACGTGTTCTTTTAGCTCTGAGAAGTTTGTTATTACCCACCTTCTGAAGCCTGTTTCTGTCAATTCATCATATTCATTCTCCATCTAGCTTTGTTCCCTAGCTGGTGAGGAGTTGTGATCCCTGGGAGGAGGAGAGGTGTTCTGGTTTTGGTGTTTTCATCTTTTTTGCACTGGTTTCTTCCCATCTCCATGGCTTTATCTACCTGTGGTATTTGTAGTTGGTGACTTTCAGATGGGGTCTCTGAGTGGAAGTCCTTTTTGTTGATGTTGAAGCTATTTTTTTCTGTTTCTTAGTTTTCCTTCTAACAGTTAGGCCCCTCTGCTGCAGGACTGCTGGAGGTCCACTCCAGACCTTGCTTTCATGGGGATCACCTGTGGAGGCTGCAGAACAGTAAGGATTGCTGCTAGTTTCTTCTGTTATCTTCATCCCAGAAGGGTACCTGCTAGATGTTGGCCTGAGCTCTCCTTTATGAGGTGTCTATTTGTGTATACGGGGTCGAGAGCTGCTTGAGGAGACAGTCTGTCCCTTATTTGAGGTCACATGCTGTTCTGGGAGCTCCGTTGTTCCGTGTAGAGCTGCTGGGCAGGTACATTTAAGTCTGCTCCAGTGGAAATCATAACCACCTCTTTTCCCAGTGCTTGGTCCTAGGAAGGTTGGGCTTTATAAGTTCCTGATGTGCTGCTGCCTTTTTTCATAGATGCCCTGCCTCTCACGGGGATAGTCTAGTCACATTCTGCCAGCAGAGGCGTTGCTGAGCTTCTGCGCGCTCTGCCCAGCTGCTGTGTGAATTTCCTTGAGGCAGTTAGAACTTCCTGGATATTGGCAGACTGCCTGAGTAGTGGCAGACTCCCTTTCCCCCACTGAGCTGAACAGTCTTGGTTCCAGCTGCACTTGCTGCAAAACTCTCAGTCCAGAGTGTTTCAGATTGCTTGTTTTGTAGGGGTGGTACCCTCCAATCCAGATCACCTGTCTCCCTGTCTCAGCCCCCTTCCTTTCAGTTGAATGGGCAGTTGTGTCTCCCAGGCATTCCGGGCCCCAATCGAAACGGTCACCCAGATTTGTGTGAGTTTCTGTGTACCAACCTGTGGCACTGGCTGAAGCAGCTGTGCTGAAAACTTGTGGTGCTTTTCAACCCGGGAATCTCCTGGTCTGTAGGCAGTGAAAACTCATTTGGAAATGTGGTGATCACTCACCCTCTGCATTGTTCTTTCTGGGAACTGCACTCCAGAGCTGTTCCTATTTGGCCATCTTGGATCCTCCAAAAAAAAAAAAACCTCTTACATATTTTTTATGTTGTTTTAATTATCTCTGCTATGAATGATCAAAAGTTTTAAAAGATACTTTTACTGCTGTCAAGAAATTTCTATGTAACTCCCTTTAAGATGGTTGACTCGACACAGCCAGGAAGTTTATCCCACTGCAAGGCCACAGCACCAAAAAGATGCACAATCCAAGCATATAATCAGAAGGAAGTCATTGAGAATGGAAGGAGGAAGGATTCAGATCCTGGGTTGAAGTGGGAAGAAGCAAAGAACCCTGCATGAGGTTGCTGAGCAGCAACACTCATTCTTGGCCCTGTGTGCTTCCCAGAGAGGGGTGAGTTAAATAGGCATGGAGTGGCCCATATTTGCCACAGACCTCCATAATCCTAGCAACAGGAGACCCCATGACCCCTGTGACATTTAAGCTGGGAGTGAGAGCTGCCTAGAGAGTTTGCAGGCTCACAACTACAGTATGCCTGGAGCCCAGAGGGTTTGGTGTGAGAACTGCTACAGTGGAGTATAGCCAGGTACACCCATGCCTCAAGACATGTAACAGTCCTCTGGGTGGCTTTGGTCTTTGTTGACTGTTGAATCTGTACAGAACAGGGCTATCTTGCCCATGGGATGAGGCTAATCTGATCTGAACTCCCCCTTGTCTGCCAGCCTCTCCCAGGGCCGCTGACTGGCCACACCCTCTTGCAGCACAGCCTCAGATGTTCACATGAGGCACATCTCAGAGGCCACCACCATAACTTTTTTACTGGCAGACCTTGCCTAACCATCAGAGAGCTTTTGCAGATGGGACCCTGCCAGTGTATAACCACATGCGGCCTCCCCCATACCACTTTGCCAGCATGCATTCGTCTGCAGCATCCCCCACCAGTTTGCCAGCATTTGCAGACCCCACTGCTGCACCCCCACTGGAGCACAAGTATGTGTGGATCTTGGTGCTGTTCCAATGCCAGTGCACACACACATGCATAGACTCAATTGCCACCACTTTGACAAAGCACTGTTGCTGCCCCCGCCACCACCCATTGGAGTGTTGTTGCCAGCAGACTGGGGACACATTGGCCCCTCCAGTGATAGCAGTTCAGAGAACAAAGCCATGGGCCTGGTCTCAGCCACCTAGGGTTAGAGCATGCAGCCCAAGAGTGCTAAACTGAGCCTTGGTCCCCTGAAATTATCCAGAAATGAAGCCAGTTGATGGAACCCAACTTATACTACAGTCAAAGCCTCAAAATAAAGAATATAAAAGCAAAAAGTTTCATCCAAAAAACAGAAACATCAAAGATTAAAGGAACATCAGCCTACACAGATGGGAAAGAACCAGCACAAGAATGCTGCCAACTCTAAAAGCTGGAGTGTCGTCTTTCTCCAAACAACCCCAGTAGCTCCCCAGCAATGGTTCTTAATCATACTGAAATGACAGACACAGAATTCAGAATCTGGATGGAAATGAAGATCATTGAAATTTAGCATAAAGTTGAAACCCAATCCAAGGAATCTAGTGAAATGATTTAAGAGCTAAGAGATGAAATAGCCACTTTAAGAAAGAACCAAACTGATCTGGTAGAGCAGAAAGCTTCACTATAAGAAATTCATGCTACATTCAGAAGTATTCATAGCAGAGTAGAGGTAAGGTAAGGTAAGGTAAGAATCTCAGAGCTCAAAGATCAGTTCTGTGAATCAACTCAGACAAAATAAAGAAAAAAGAATTTTAAAAAAGGAAGAAAATGTCTGAAAAATATGGGATTATGTAAGGAGACAAAACCCATGACTCATTGGCATCCCTAAAGGAGAGGGAGAGAGAGCAAGCAATGTGAAAAACATATTTGAGGATATCCACAAAATTTTTACAACTTCATTAGAGAAATCAGCATTCACATTCAGTAAATTCAGAGAACCTTTGCAAAATCCCATACAAGATGACCATCCCCAAGACATATCATCACCATATTCTTCAAGGACAATACAAAAAAAAATATTAAAGGCAGCTAGAAAGAAGGGGCAAATCACCTACAAAGTGAACCCAATTGGGCTAAGAGAGGAACTTTCAGCAGAAACTCTATAAGCCAGAGGAGATCAGGAGCTTATATTCAGCATCTTTGAAGAAAAGAAATTCCAACCAAGAATTTCATATCCAGCCAAACTAAGATTCTTAAACTGAGGAGAAATATAATCCTTTTCAGACAACCAAATGCTAAGGTAATTCATTACCACCAGACCTGCCTTTCAAGAGGCCCTTAAAGGATTACTAAACATGAAAACAAAAGACATTACTGGCCACTAAAAAGAAAAAAGAAAAAAAAAGGAAAGAAAGAAGAAATAAAACCACACACTTAATTACATGGGTTATTGATACTATAAAGCAACTGACTATATAGTCAAGTATACTCAACAACCAGCTAACGTGATGACAGGATCAAATACACACATATCAGCATTAACCTTGAATGTAAACGGGCTGAACACCCCACTTAAAAGGCACAGAGTGGCAAGTTGGATAATGAAGGAAGACCCAACTATATGCTGTCCTCAAGAGAACCATCTCACATGCAGTGATACCCACTGACTCAAAGTAAAGGGACAGAGAAAAATCCATCAAGAAAACAGAAAACATGAGTAAAGGTAGCTGTTCTAGTTTCAGACAAAACAGATTTCAAGCCAGCAACTATCAAGCAGCACAAAGAGGAGTGTTAAAAATGATAAAGGTTCAATTCAAAAAGAATTGAATATAAGTACCTATCTGAATATAAGTACATCCAACATTGGAGCACCCAGATCATAAAACAAGTAATTGGAGACCAATTAAGAGACTTCTATAACCACACAATAGTAGTATGAAACTGCAGTAACCCACTGGTAGTATTAGACAGAATATCAACACAGAAAACCACCAAAGATATTTGAGACCTAAATTTGACATGACCAAATGTGCCTGACAGGCATCCATAGAACATTCCATCCAACAAAAAGAGAATATACATTCTTCTCATCTGCACATGGCACATACACTAAGATCAAGCACCCTCTCAACCATAAAGCGATTCTCAACAAATTATAAAAACCAAAATCATACCAACCACATTCTTGGACCATAGTGCAACAAAATTAGAAATCAATAAGAATATCTCTACAAAAACATACAATTACATGGAAATTAAACAACCTGTTCCTGAAGGACTTTTGGGCAAACATGACATTAAGGCATAACTCAAGAAATTCTTTGAAATTAATGCAAACAAGAATACAACACACCAGAATCTCTGTGACACAGCTAACACAGTGTTAAGAGGAAAGGTAATAGCACTAAATGCATGTTAAAAAGTTAGAAAGATCTTAAATTAACAACCTAACATCACACCTAAGGGAATTGGAGAAACAAGAGCAAACAAAGTCCAAAGATGGCAGAAGAAAGTAAATAACCAAATTCAGAGCTGAACTGGGTGAAATGGAGTAAGGAAAAACTATACAAAAGATCAACAAAACAAAAAGTGGTGATGTGAATAATATACAAGATTCACAGACCACTAGGTAGACTAATAAAATGAGATGGTTCAAATAAACACAACAAGAAATGACAAGAAACATTACCACCAACTCACAGAAACACACACAAAAAATCCCCAGAGAGTATTATCAACACTTCTAAGTACACAAAGTAGAAAATCTAGGAAAAATGGATAAAGTCCTGGAAACATGCAACCTCCCAAGACTGAACTAGAAAGAAACTGAAACCCTGAAGAGACCAATAATAAGTACTAAAATTGAATCAGTTACAAAACACCTACTAACAAAAAAAACCCTGGTTCAGACAAATTCGCAGCCAAATTCTACTAGATGTATGAAGAAGAGCTAATGCCAATCCTTCTGAAACTATTCCATTAAATTGAGAAAGCAGGATCCTTCCTAACTCATTTTATGATGCTAGTATCACTATGATGGCAAAACCTTGCAGAAACAAAAGAAAAAAACAAAATCTCAGGCCAATGTATCTGATGGGCCTAGATGCAGAAATGCTTAACAAATACAAGCAAACCAAATTCAGCAGCACACCAAAAAGCTAAAACACCATGATCAAGTAGGCTTTATTTGTGAGATGCAAGGTTAGTTGAACATATGCAAATCAAGGGAGTGGATTTCACCCTTGCTTTTCTTATGAGAGTGAGTGAGTTCTCATGAGATCTGATGGTTTAAAAGTATGTGGCACCTCCCCCTTCACTCTCTCTCCTGCTGTCATATGAAGAAGTGCTGGCTTCCCCTTCTGCCATGATTAAAGTTTCCTGAGGTCTCTCCAGCCATGCAGCCAGTACAGCCTGTGGAACTGTGACTGAATTAAACTTATTTTCTTTATAAATTGCCCGGTATCAGGTATGTCATTACAGCAGTGTGAGAATGGACTAATATAGGAACTTAAACAAATTAACAAGCTAAAAACAACCTCATTAAAAAATGGGCAAAGGACATGAACAGACACTTCACAAAAGAAGACATGTACAGGGTCAACAAGCATATGAAAAAGTGTTCAACATAACCAGTCATTAGGGAAATGCAAATCAAAACCACATTGAGTTTCAATCTGACATGAGTCACAATGCCTGTTATTAAAAAGTCAAAAATTAAAGGATGCTGGTAAGGTTGTAGAGAAAAGGGAACACTTACACAGTGCTGGTGGGAATGTAAATTAGTTCAGTCACTGTGGAAAGAATTTTAAAGATTTCTCAAAGAACTTAGAACTACAGTTCAACCCATCAATCCCATTACTGTGTATATACCCAAAGGAATATAAATCATTCTACTGTAAAAATACATGCAACTATATGTTCACCTCTGCACTAGTCACCAGAGCAAAGACATGAATTCAACATAGGTGCCCATTAATGGTGGATTGGATTTTAAAAATATGGTACATATACACTATGGAATAGTACACAGCCATAAAAATGAATGAAATTATGTCCTTGACAGCAGCATGGATGCAGCTAGAGGCCTAGTGATTAGTTAATCTAACAATTAACCTAAGTGGATTAATGCAAGAACAGAAAATCAAATATCACATATTCTCACTTAAAAGTAGAAGCTAAACACTGAGTAGTGATTGTTCCCTTCACTTAAAAGTAGAAGGGAACAATCAACACCCCAGCCTACTTAAGGTGGAAGGAAGGATGGTAAGGATCGAAAAACTACCAGTTGGGTACCCTGGTCTCTACCTGGGTAATGAAGTAATTTTACACCAAACCCCAATGTCACACAGCTTACCCAGGTAACAAATCTGCACATGTATAAAATTTGGAAGAAACAAAAGAAAAAAGAATTTTCCACTTAAAAGGTGAGAGAAGACACACAATTGGGGATATAAGGCTACCCATATTGTATGTAGACAGCGTCTGGAGTGAACAGATAAAGTAATATAACACGGCTGATGATTTTGTCTACCATTTTAGAATATCATTGTTATTAGTAGTAGTATTAATCAAGGAAAGGACAGTCCTGTCTCTAAAATGTCTGAAGCTTAGAGATCATATTATGTATTAATTAGGCATGTGACTTTACTAGTCATGTTATATTAGATCTAGAATTTCAGCTTGGATTTTGTTTAGTGGCAATGGACACCATCACTTTAAAGGCTTTTGAGATGATAGAGGAGATTGGGAAGGTACTTCTAGAGAGAAGATATCAACTGACACATTAGGAAAATGGATCTTGATGGCAATATAGTATAGATAATACTGATGAGAGTCTAAAGATAGTTGGGTTTTTAAGGAGACTGCTGTAAACATCCAGCCATGAGATAAAGAAAAGAAATTCCATTTGACCCAGCAATCCCATTACTGGGTATATATCCAAAGGATTATAAATCGTTCTACTATAAGGACACACGCACACGAATGTTCATTGCAGCACAGTTTACAATAGCACAGACCTGGAACCAACCCAAATGCCCATCGATGATAGACTGGACAGGGAAAATGTGGCACATATACACCATGGAATATTATGCAGCCATCAAAAACGATGAGTTCATGTCCTTCATAGGGACATGGATGAACCTGGAAACCATCATTCTCAGCAAACTGAC